>CM023625.1:434638-444638 GCA_013358685.1 Antennarius maculatus
GGCTCGCCCCGGAGGAGCTGGAGGAGGTGTCTGGGTAGAGGGAAGTATGGGCATCCCTCCTGAGACTGTCGCCTCCACAACCCGGGCCCTGGGTAAACGGGTGAAGATGGATGGATGGATGGAAATTAATTTGAAACTTTGTTAGCCACCTAGAATATTGATTGCCTCTGCCAAGAAGCCAATGTTTTCATCAACATTTGGCTGTTGGTTTGATTGTTAGTTAGCAGAACATTTCAAAAAGATCTAAGTGTGTGTTTCTAGTTTCAGAAGATGATTGTTCTTGGAATAGTTGAACTGATTCCATGTGAGGTGAGTCTGGTTCAATGCGCTGCTCCAGGAAATGTTTTGCCATCTTGGTGAAGACATGCCATCTGTTTGCCCATCTAGCTTGTACTCTGGTTGGTTGGTTTGATTCTTTACACCTACATGACAGATTCATGTAAAACATGGTGGAAGGATACAGAGTTGAACAGGAAAAGACATGCAAAGTTAAGTTCAGTTGAGATAGACCAAATTTTGGAATTTCAGTCACACATATTTTTGGCATTGTTATCTACAAATGTCTGTAATGTGGTGCAGAATCAAGGAAATAATACAAATAAATGAAATTAAAATCTGAATGAACTTTATTTAGTTGTAATATAAGAGCTAAACAGACATGTAGGGTTGTTGGACTGTGGTAGAGGTGGGTGATCTCCTGGGGATCGCCCTAGTTTGTCATGTGTAGTTAAACAGTTCTCTGCAACAAGAAGTTACGGTTTCAGCCATAATTGGTAGGTGATTGCTTTGTTGGTTAGTTTTCCATGACACCATGATAGTTGATCAGACACAGACCAGAAATCCAGATCATCCCACTTTACATTATTACATAGAGCAACAGGTGCAGTAAAGACTGATGAATCTCATCAAGAGGAACAAAGGTCTTTGTTTGGATGAGATGCAGGGGGAGCCATCTTTTCAATTGTTACCACTGGTTGGATGGTTTAATGACAAGATTAAGCAAAAATAGCTGGATTTGTTTCCATTAACATGGTGGAGGGATGGAGCATAAACCAGGAAAGAACCACTTCTGACCAGACAAGGAGATGGATCACTTTTTGCTAATGGTGGAAGAACCAGTGAAATATAATGTCATGTCTCTGGACAATTAAGCTTTCCTTTCCTTTGTGTTCTTTTCCTAACATGTCATATCATTCCAGATCCTGTCTCATCTACAATCAGTTCATTCCCTACACCTGCTGTCTCTCCACACACCTGCAGCCACTCCCCAGTCTGTCTCCACACTTTAAAGGCCAGCTCAGCCTTCTGCTCTCTGCCAGGTTGTCTTGGTGTTCACCCTGACCGTCCAGCCTTAGTATCCAGCCTGTTTTGGTGACTGTGTATGAATCCCATCTGCTCTCTCGACCCACCCTGTTGTCTGCTCCTCATCTGATTTGTCTGCCTGATTTGTTGATTGTTGCCTGATTCTGGACTCTACCATTTGCCTGTCGTTTTTGGATACTTCTGCCTGGATTATTAAACCCTCTTCTGAGACTTTGCCCACCTGCTACTCTGTCGTGCCTTCGGGTTCTCCTTGCCAGTCGTATTCTAGTCGTGACATATATTGTGTGACACATGGAGGTGAAGCAAGTGGAAAGGACAACTATGCTTGTCATGCTTTAGTAGAGGTGAATGCTATTGGTCTCCAAACGTTTTTGTTCCACAGACCGGTTTAACATCAGACAGTATCACGGACCGTCCTTTGAGCTGTGGTGGATAAATACAAGAAATTAAAATGGTTATGAGGTTTTTTTCTAAATATATTAAAGTGAATTTAATGTGCATGCAACTTTATTAGCAGCGTCCTTGTAACATCGCACCAACATCGCACCAGCGTCCTTGTAACATCGCTTAGGACCGGTCCCAGACCCGGGGGTTGGGGACCGCTGGTCTAGATGACGGTAATCTCATTGGTGTGTGTAGGCATTCTGTTTGCTTTAGGTAATCTGGAGACATTCTTTGTTTCCCAAGTCAAGTTGAATGTTTCTGCTTCTGTTGGACATTTCCTACTTTTGCTCTCAGCTCAATCGTTTCAGTGGGTATCGCTGCGATGAAGAGTTTATTAATAGAAATGGGTTGGGGAGGAAGAATACATTCAGTGACAAGACAGGTGTAATTTCACTCACATTGTTACTCCACTGTCACAGACTCTAGCATGCAGACCTGTTAATTGGCCCACCAGTGTAAATTACTGTGGGAATTAAAGTGTAAGCATTGCTTATAAAACAAAGTCATCTCAAGTCATCAACATGTTCCACAGCTTGTGTGCCAGACCTGAATGAATTACTGCCTGGAGCTCTGCCTTATTTTCGGAAGCCGTGCAGATTCCCCCCAACAGTGCAGATTAAAACCCTCAGCTGTCACAACACGCGTATTCTAGCATCATTTAGTGTTTACCTTGAGAAGACAATTAGTATTGATTTGCAATTGTAGCTGCAGGGGTGTTTGCTTTCAGAAAAATCGCATTTAATGAGATCTCTCTTTTAAACTGCATGTTTGGCTCGTGTAAAATAAAACCAAAAACCAAAAAGTCATCTATTCTTTGTTGGGTGCAGGGATTTAGGAGAATATAATGTGAGCATCTGACCCGGGACCGGCTGACGGTGAGAGGAATGGGCGACAGATCAGGAGTACCGGGTGAGGAACATGAACAGGGCTCTCAGCCCAAACTGAGATTTTCATGTTTCCTGTGGCCCCGACATGCACACACCCCCCCCCCCTCAATCACAGAGAGAGCAGACAGGAAGTTGGCAGAGCGCGAACAATGCAGAAGTTTTCTCAATCCTCCAGCGAGGGGCTGAGGTTCAGGCGTCGGGATGCTGCTCACGTCGCTGGGATGCCAGATAGACGTCTTCCTGACACGCCGCCTCGCATCCCATCCTGTGAATAAACAACCAGCAGACGTCTGATGTGAAGACCAGCCCCACGACGAGCACTCAGCTCATCATCACTCACACCAGCGATGTGCAGGTCAACACATCAGATCAGCCAATCAGAAGCCCAATCGGCCTCCAGTCGGTGTAATCCTCCTCCTCTTCCTCACTCAGGCCGTCATCTGGCAATACAAATCACCACTTCTGTATTTTGAGTGTGTTGATGCATTCTGGGAATAAGGCACTCATGATAGTGTTGTGAAGGTGAAACATTTTTAGAAATCCTGCGCTCAGACTTTATTGCCTCCCTCAGGAATCTGTTTCCACCTACATTTCTTGAATTGTTGGATTGTTTGAATGCAAAAACGGTCAGATCTCCATAAATCCTGGTGGAAGTGTTGGGAGTGGACCGCGAACACATCCGATTTTCTTGAAGAGGCAGAGGGAGGAATTTCTGTGTATGTTTACAGTTTAAAGTTCTCTCTAATCACACAAAAACTACTGAACGTGTTCAGTTTGTGGAGGAAGGTGTTAGAGGTCAGAACCCTTCAAATCCCAAGCTGGATCTAGAACAGAGGAGCAGATCAAGACTCTTGATACCTTTCCTTGGCGCTGAAAGACTAGTTTTCATGATTTCAGTAATTTCAACATTACATATTGTATCTGTTTTTGGCGTTAACATATACATTATTGATCCCAAACTGGGAAAGTTTAAATGTTAATAGTGTGCTGTTGATTCGTGTGATCCTTTGGGTCTGCTGCTCTGAGGTAATCTATTACTGATGAACTATTCTTTAATAGACATTATGTCGCTGAGAGGACAGAAAAGAATTTATGAAAATAATTCTCTTTTTTCATCAGACCCCTTCCCTTCATCTCTTTTTTTTCTATTATAGAGTTAAACGGCGGTGCTGGATTGTTCAGCCTTGGTGGAGGAATGCGCTCGGCTTAGCTCTGTTCTAGTTGAAAAAGCCACGTTTGAGGTTATGAACTGTTGTCAGGTTGCACACAATTCCCAGTGTGAAACAAGTACCTCTGGAGACCGGAGCCTGGAGCTGCAATAACCATCAGAGAGAAGGGTTCAGGCCACGGGAACCTGAGACAGGAAGGTGAGTGATGTCTGAAAGCAGAGCGCAGAATGTGGGAGCAGATAAATCGTTGCTCTGGGTAGGAATGAAGGCAGAGGATGGAGCCACAGGTCCATGTGGTTCTGATCCATACTCTCTCCAAACATGGACTGTTTTCAACCAAAAAAAAAAAAAAAGCACCAACGCCTCGTCACACCACTAGTGTTTGTAGCTTCAAGTAAATACACGCTGCAAACCAAATAAACACACTGGCCTGTGGAAAAAGTTCATGCCGGACACCAATGGTTCTACTGAAGGTTTCCATTAGAGAGGAATTCCACCTCAGCGCTCTCGCCAAGTGCTTCATCATGTTGAAATGTTGGTTTCTGTAAAGAGGACAATTCAACAGATTTGAGGTGAAACACAATGAGAAAATGTCTCAGACGACTCGAGTGGAGTGAATAATGGTTAAATGATTAAAAACTTGACATGATCATTGTGTTCTCTCCCATAGTATGGGCTCCAGGCTGTCTGATAAGTCATGATGGAGACACAGACTGGTGTTGTTTCTGTCACATCTCTCTTCCTGCAGAAACACTAAAACCAAACAAATTAATAAATCAACTGAAGTAGGACAAATCAGTCCGTCCATCTTACCTTTTATATTCATCTTAAACACCAGATATTTTCTTTGCCACCACAAAGGCTACGGTGACAATTTGAATATAAGTAGGGGGTAAATAACTTCTTTTCAAATCAATCTGGGGTCTAAATGCAGTTAATTACTCATTCAAAGAAAAGCCCTGTTTGAGTTTATTTTATATTTTACAGGTGAGGAAACAGGTCACTCCTTACATTTTACATCAAAACTTTAAATTGTACTCTGAATTTATTATTTCAAGACCACCACAGAAAAATGTAACTGCATGCTTTCTGCCCCTGGGGGTATTATTCTACCCATGACCTCTGCATCTCTTTGGGTTTGGATGCTGGGGGCTGAGCAGAGGTGACCTGCTCCCATGATGCTCAGTGATGTGTCGGTGGAGGAGGCGGGGGCTACGTCACGCCGGAGTGCTGAGACTGGTTCTAGTAGAGAAGCAGCAGAGAGTGGAGGGGTCACCTCCTGTTATCTGTCTGTGACGAGCCGCTCACCGTCACCCCCAGCTCTGCGTCACCACGTTTAGCTCTGGTATGGGTGAGAGGATGCTGTGCACGTGTGCAGCAGGTATCGATCTCCAAGGGAACCGTCATTACGTGCTTATCTCGACGTCTAGGTTGGCTGTTTATGTGCTGCTGCAGAAGAAACGGTGATGTCACTGAATCCACCTCTGTTTCACTGCAGTCATCACATCTGATCTCAAGATTCAAAGATCCTGACTTTATTAAACACAAATCAACCCCCCAACAAACACACACACACACACACTGAACACTGCTTGTTGCTTTAATTGTCGGGCACCCACCCACTCACACTCCTATAAATAAACCCACCACACACACATCCATATTCACACACACACACAAACACATAATGAATCCCCAATACATGGGCTGGAATGAAGTCTCATTATTAGGAATGTTGGGTTCAGCCAAAGTGCAGCGGCGAGCCTTGGGCTTTGATAGAAGACACAAACACACATTTAATTAATCTACCGTGAATTTTTTCAAAGTCGCAGCCCTTTAAAGGGGGATTGCTATTATTGTTTAGTATCTTGGGTTATGGATGAATTATGAAGAGGAACAGACACAGCTTACATGCATTTTAATTAATCTCAGACTGCAGGCATGGTGAAAAATGGCTTTTTATCCGCTGCCAAGTTGGTGGACCACCAACAGCAGAGGAGTGACGTCTCCAGTTGAGCGTTAGTCTGGCCAACGCTGCAGACGGACCCTCACAATGCAGCATCAGCACGACATTTAGACATTCTTAAATAGCAACGTTGGTCACAGGTAAATCCCAGGTTGTCACATTTCACACAGGCTCAGTCAGTAATTGTAGTTCCATACACAATAGCGCTAAACCATGTAATTATGAAGCTATGAACCTGTCGATGCTGTAAGTCTCTTGTTGTCAGAAGTGAACAATGTGGTCTGACTTCAGGTTTCTAATGCAACCAGTCTGAACACTCCCTGGCTGTCAGGTGTAATCCTCTGATTCATTTGTATTCATCACCTCAACAACACTTTGTAGCCACGCTAGGAGGTCCATAGAATGGGGCGGCAGTGGTAGAGAGGGTCGTCCAATGATCACAAGGTCGGCACTTCATTTTCTTGCAGATGAGACGACAGTAATCATCTTGTCTTCAGCCGCTTTTCCACCTCGTGGATTACGAGTGTCACTGCTGAGGCAAGGTACACCCTGGGTGCTTTGCCAGCACATTGCAGAGCCATTCGAAAGACGAGTAACCACTCATGTTCACACTCACACCTATGGACCATTTGATGGGATCAATTCACCTAAGCTGCGTGGTTTTGGACGTGGGAGAAAGCCTGAGAACCTGGAGAGAACCCAGGAAGATGGGGGAGAACATACAAACTCCTCACTGAAATGTCTGTGTGGTCATCCAGCTAAATCAAGAAGAGTAAAAAAAAGAAAAGAACCAACTGGATGTTAGGTTGGCTGATTAGTTGGTACAATATTGACATTGGAGAATCAGGCTGTTTAAGTCCAGTTTAAGTTTAAGTAGAACATAATCCGTTGATCTTATGTTATGAAGCCTCTGTCCTAATCTGTTACATTTTAAAACTTGTGTTGGTAAACTCATCCTTAGCAAACTCTCTGCTCATAAATCATTCATCTGAAGCTACAGGACGATTGGACTACTGCCTCTAGAGGTACAAAGAGGTATTACAGGACAGGATGAGCTAGCTGGTATCTCTGCAACACAATGTGTAGACATCTGTGAGCAACTACAGAGGTTCCTCTACTTATGAAATTAATTGGTTCTGGAAGAAATTATGTACGTAAAAAATTTTGTAAGTAGAGACGTGTTTTCCATGCAAATGCCCTAATCCGTTCCAGGCCCCCAAAATTCAGACATAAATGTTTTATAAAGCATAAAAATGCATCAAAACATAACAAATACATATTACAATTAGATTATTACACAATAAATGAGAGTTGTGTATAATGTAAAAAACAAAGAATAGAGTAAAGAATATAAATGCTGGTCATTAACCTTTTAACTGCTGTCCTCATTGTTTTTTACCCTCTTTGGTTCATGCGCTCCTGCCTCACCATGAACAACAGAGTGAATTCCAGTCCTCCTTCTGAACTTCTCCAACCACCCACGCCATGCCTTAAACTCCTTAAACTTCCTTTAGTTTTAATAACGTGGTGATTGTAGATGCATTACGGCCATATTCTTTGGAGAGATCAACCAAACGCATCCCTTTTTCATGCTTTTCTATCATCTCTTGTTTTGTTTGTACGGACAAAAAAACTCTTTTCTTCGTCTTTTCTTTTCCTCTTTTCTCCGTCACTTTCTTGGGGTCCATAGTGAATACCCTAAAAGTTAATATATTTACGTAAAACTATCAGAACACCTCATGGGTCGAGGGCCGAATGACGAGGACGCTGCATAGACACCTATCTAGCTCCACAGAGAGGTCCCTCTGAGCCAATGGGATGCCAGGATGCTAGGTAATAGCCAATGGCAGAGCAGCTATAAGAATGTTGCGTTCAGGAACCTGTGGGAGCTGAGAGTATCAGCCCATACTGTATTTTACCTTTCGTAAGTCGAAATTTCTTTGATAACTAGAGGTAATATTTTCCTGTTGAAGCGTTTCATAAGTAGAGACATTCATAAGTAGAGACATTGGTCAGTAGAGACATTGGTAAGTAGAGACATTGGTAAGTAGAGACATTGGTAAGTAGAGACATTGGTAAATAGAGACATTGGTCAGTAGAGACACTGGTAAGTAGAGTCATTGGTAAGTAGAGACATTGGTAAATAGAGACATTGGTAAGTAGAGACATTGGTAAGTAGAGTCATTGGTAAGTAGAGACATTGGTAAGTAGAGACATTGGTAAGTAGAGTCATTGGTAAGTAGAGACATTGGTAAGTAGAGTCATTGGTAAGTAGAGTCATTGGTAAGTAGAGACATTGGTAAGTAGAGTCATTGGTAAGTAGAGGTACCACTGTATTTCACATTTCTTTAAAGTACTTAAAACTAAATGTATGAGCTCATCTTTTAAACCATAGTCAGTCCAGTCAAACATTATGACCCTCTGATCTTTATCTGAAACTCTAGTAGAGTTCACAGAGATCTCTGTCCCAGGTCACATCGCCTTGTTGACCCACTTAAAAGTGAATCAGGCTTTTACGACGTTGTTTCTGAGGTCTAAATACCACTGATGGTAATGGTTATGAGCCACAGATGTGTTTGTCTGTGCCTGGAGCCGCGTCATTACAAATGACTCAGCATAAGAATCATGACAGCTGTGTGGAGGAATACAACCTGTACGCGATAGAGCTGAACAGGCAGAATACCTGCCGGTGTCTGTAGCCCCGGATAAACACAGACTGAGCTCAGGTAATTTACTTCTCTGGTGATAATACCTGTAAACACGCTGCAAGAAAGAGCTGACATCAGCATCGACCAGAGGCAGCTGGAGAGAGAATTAGAGATTTGACTTTTAACATCACGTTTATTCATAAAAGTCTAATTACAAAATAATCACGTTGATACAAAATTCAAGAGATTCACTTAAAGAAGATTTTCAATAGTACTGCGTGTTTTCTGAACAAAGACACATCTCACCTTTTAACATTTCTCAAACTAAAAAAACCGACAAGATTAAGAAAAACAAACATTTGTTATCCGTTCTCCACAATCATCTCTCCTACAATCACGTCTTTTACTGTTTTCCTTAGTTTTTTCAATCTATGAAACTGTTGGTCTGTAAAAACTGGCTCACCACTTCTTGTTTGACTTTTTAAAGGGTTTACGTTCACGATTGTAGCCTTCTCTGAAACTTCAAGAGCCAAAGGTGTCTGGCATGCATGCGATTGATTTACACCTGAAACAACAGGTAAGCGTGGGGGGGGGGGGTTAAAAAGGCAGACACAATTCAAAAACCATTTCCAATTGAATTCCAAAACCCACTTTTCCTCAACATTCATCATTTGTCTCTTCTGTTCCTTCTGGCAGAAAAATGAGGCAACCTTTTCACAAAGATGGCTTCTGTCTGAGTCCAGTTGGTGTTACATGAAATTACTGAGGAAAACATGCCAGTTGTGATGCAGAGTAATGAAAAGCAATGGTCCAAAAACACGGACTGCACCCGGCCGCAGGCAATTATTAATAATGTACAGGTGAGTAAATTCTAGCAGCTAATCTACAGGTTAAAGAGAGCGATTAGTAGTATTTCATTATGACTTATATAAAAAAGATATTGTACAAAGTTTTAAAGGACTATATGTACAAAGTTAATAAGGTAACATAAGGATTTGTGTCCATTTAAAAGTGCCCACGTCTGCGTTATAGCTAACATTGCGTGTGGAATCCTCATGATTGACCACTTGAACCCAACGTGTTGTCATTCCGTCTCCTCACATACTGACACCTGCTCACACTCGTCTGACTCATCCCTTTGTCACAAAGCGTCCCTTCCATCAGATTAACAGGAAGTGACACGGTGGTTCACTTTAGGGTGTGTGTGTGTCAGCTTTCACACAGGGTGAACTCTGGTACACCCTACTAGAGCACGCCGCCACACTGGGCTTTTGTCTAAATTTATTTTTCTGTAGTTAAAATTATCACGAATAATCAGGCTATTACCAACAGATCCAACGTTCAAAAATAGAATTTATGCTAGGAGGAGAAGAGAGTTCAAACTACATTCTAATGGGCCAGAATGAACTCCGATGAGAAAATGGTTCCAGAGTCTGAGCAAACCGAAACCAGGAGCGAACACTTCCAGCAGAAAGATAACCAAACCCCATTTAATGCAGACACTCGTCTCATTTCTCCACCGTAGCTGTCAGCATTCCTTCAAGTCTGCTACATGACAAACTA
>CM023625.1:449638-524638 GCA_013358685.1 Antennarius maculatus
TAAGTAGAGATATTCATAAGTAGAGACGTTCATAAGTAGAGACGTTCATAAGTAGAGACATTCATAAGTAGAGATATTCATAAGTAGAGGTACCACTGTATATCGAAAACAAAACATAGTTTCACAAACTTGTACACATCTACTGCGGCTCCATGTTTGGAACATTTTTCCATCAAGTTTCATGTAATTCTGCAGAGATTCTAACTCTCTATTCACCCAGTGTTTGTCTTTGGAGGTGGGAAGAGAACCGAGAACAAACCCACACAGACTCCATGTACGAACGAGTCCTCAGGTCCTCAGGTGGACTCAAACCAAGAACGCTCTCGCTGTGCGGCTAGAGCACTACCCACCACACCCCCTGCAAACAACTCCACAAATACTCTTACAGAAACACTTTGTTCTGTTTCATTTTAAGGTAACAAAAATCACTTGAATCTGAGACCCAGACTTTATGATGGCATCTCCAGCAACACACAGTTTATTGTAAATGTCTTCCAACACTTCCTGCAGTGTGAGGACACTGATGGGGGCTGCTAAATGCTGCAATTGGCTCTATTTCTACCGTTTAATGGGAACAAAAGGATTCTGTTGTCGTCTCTTACAGATGGCTCAGATTCACTTGTGTCAGAGCTGCAAACGAATGGGAGTAAAGGTGAGAAAATAGAGGCATCACTTCGATTGGTCTTTGCTTGAACTGCTCTGTAAGAAAAAGTGTCATCCTACGTCTGAGAATATATTCCGTCTGGGGTCAAAGTCAATAACCCATTACATGGATTAAAAGAGCCTTCCTGTCCTTCACTGCTCTCTTCTGGACAGCAAATAGCTTCTGATTTTTATTCATTGGTTTCTATCACAGAGAAATAGTTCCTAAAGTATGTGTCAAAGCAATTTATTCCCTAACATTTACTCCCACACAGAACAAGACTCATGCTGTTGGCCTAACGCCGGGCTTCCTGCCTCACAAAGACACCAAAAAGGAAAAAAAAAAATCCCATTTTGAAGGAAATCTTAAGCAGATGCATAGAAGCAGGAAAATCCTTCCATCTAAGCTGTTATGGTGTGAAAGGCTCTCTATGGTTATGAGCTGACAACACACTGCTTTTATTAAACACAGGTTTCATCTGTGACAGATATAGGAAGGTATTTCACATCCGAGAACTGGATCCACTGGTGTGGACCGTCGTTTAAACCGCTGAGGCTCAGAAACGGGACGAGGTTTCTGCCTTCAATCTCACCTTGGAAATCCAGGTTCAGGCTTGACAATGTATTTAACACTTTCTATGTGTTAAAACAGATTTAACAGCCTTACATCTCTCACTATTGTCACGACCAAGAACCCCTGTCAGAATTTGTGGTTTAGCTTTGAATCCAAAACCCTCTGCAAAAATCTCCTCATCATTCGAATAAACTTTGATTTATTGCTGACTACGACGTATTTGCACGCTGACACAAACCCTCGCTGCTCGACATGGTGAATAAGACTTCCTACGTGTGGCTGTTGTGTCACTGTGAGAATGTTCGCACGCTGACACCGGCACATATCTTCAAACTTGCGGGTTTTTATGAATCACTGGGACAACCGTAAAAACTGCTGCCTCCATGTGAGGAACGTTTAAAGAGATTTATGGTTGGTTTGTAGACTTTAGTGTTGTACTTATAGTGTTTTAACACTGTCTTAACACTTGTACAGCTTGTAAATGATTGTTCACTCGGTGACGTGGGGCTCTGCTCCTCTGCCTGGACCTGTGGACAGACCTTCAGCTCCAGCCTGCTGTTTCTCCAACACATCCAGATGACCTCTCCATTCCATATCCCTGCCTGTTCAGTTCAAGACGTACACACAACTCCACCGTCGCTGCAGCAAGGCAGTGATTTATTTAGCCAATTAAACACGAGGATAATGAGGTGGGGGCGGAGAGGGGGCCGGATGGGGAATGTGTCCAGTATGCAGAGGTTAATGATGATGCTCTTTGAGATAAGTGGCATGTGACCACCGGGGGCTCAGACTGGACTGCCTGATACAGTTTAGGAGGCGAGCCCTGTTAGCTGCAGCTCTCTGATTATTGGAACGTCTTCTCGTACACACGCCTTCTACATTTAGCATGTTTTAAGCCTCTGCTAAGGAGATAATGTTTTTTACAGCACTGGTAGGATTACTCTAAAAGATTATGAAAGGGTATTGCCCAAGGAACGCTACTTTAGATTTTGGCGGTGATCTGGATCATCGTTTAGATACAAACATCTTTAAACGATTGTTTACCACTGTGGGATAAGAGCAATTATAAGATTACATCTTCTAATTCCATGTCCAATGTCGACTACACTAATATTGTGATGAACTCACCATAATGTTTAGCACACATCAGTCTGATCACAATCAGGTGTTATTTAAACAGCATGTCTACATGTGTTTTCACATTCATTCTCTTATGTCTGATAATTAATTAGGAAGAAGAAGAATTAAACTTTATTCATCCCCCGAAGGGAAATCATTTTTTCCACTCTAGTTACGTTAATGATGATACAAACTTTAACTAGAATTAGAAGTTGTTTTGTTATAAATAGAGCTCCTGAGGTCGCAGAACGACTGAAAAACACTGCTGTGATGTTTTTCTATGAAACTTAAATATAAGAGGCACAGTGTGGTTGTAGGTAGAGGGTGAAGGAGGGGCTTTGTGAGGGTTAAACTATAGGAGTATTGTTGTCATAGTGAGGAAAAGATTTTTGACTATACTGACTTCCTGATGAATGAAATAATTGTTCGTACGTTCATTCATCGGGTTTCTCGTGCTTTCCAAGCTGCTCCTTTAATTTTGCATAATCAGAATCTGAGTAATGAAAATTGGCAAAATGCTAAATTAACAACAGACATGATAATAATGAGATTTTAGATCAAAGTTTAAAAGACCCTTCTACAATCACAATTAAAGCCAATTATATTGTTTAATTATATAATAACAGGCGGTAATTTAATTTGCAAGCTGACTAAACAGTTTTTCAGGGATAGCTTTGCCACACTAAAAATAAAGCGATCTGTGCAATACATTATACATAATGACCTAGACAATATTATTAATGTATATATAAAAATGATTAAATGTTCATCCAGTTTGTGGTTGTATCTATGTTAACATGAGTAGAACTAATATGTTATTTACTGTAATGACATCAGTCACGTCATCATAAAGGTTTATGGTACATCCAGGTTTACTGGTTGGATGGATGGATGGATGGATGGATGGATCCATGGAATAAGAGAGATAGGAGCCCAAGGACAATCTACTGATGATGTGTCCATTTATATCTGGTTAAGGAAGTCATATGAGGTTTGGGCAAACCTGCTGCTCATTCATTCTGTAGCAAACTGTGTCTAAAGAAGAAAAATGCAAAATTATCCCAACGTGAGTAAAAATGTGTTCCAGATTTCAGCAATTTGAAAGACTGTTGCTAATTGGGGCCCAAGAACCACGGTGGCAGGGGCCAAAAGGTGCTGGGAACCTGATGTTTTGAGAGGATTATTATTATCAGGGACAGACAAATACATTTTGGGGATTTCAACATACTCAGAACATTGGCAAATTTTGAAAATACTCAATAGTACTGAGAAATATCATTTTTATCTTGTTCCTTCCTGCTTCAAAGCGGTGACGTATCGTAATTGTCAGATGAAACAAAAAGCCCATTACTCAGGCAGCAAAGGGGATGGAAAAGAGATGATGACCTCGACTTGAGAAAAGTAGGTCAAGGTCAAATTTAAACTTTTCTACATTTGTTGCACATATCTATAGGTACCGGATAAGATACCATAGAAAGATGAAAATAAGCACATTACTGTGCGAAAAATAATGTACTCGGCAAAAAAAAGTGGATGAAAATGAGATGATGACCTTGACCTGGAGAAAACTGGGTCAAGGTCAAATTTTCACTTTTATACCTTTTTAGGTCCACATCTCTGAAACCTGATGAGATATAATCACTAAACAAAAAGCAACATTTTCAGGAAGCCAGAGGCACAAAAATGTGATGACGACCTTCACCTTTGGAAAACTAGACCGAACTCAACTTACCACTTTTGTATCTTTTAGGGTGCAAAATTCTGGAGACGGACAATAAAAACTTTAAAAATAATCAGAGGTCAAAGAAGCAGTAGGTCAGGATGAAATGTTGAATTCAGGGGTGTTGATGGGTGTTGCAGTCTTTGACTGCCTTGTTCTGGATTAGAAGTGGTTAAATGACTTCACAACACCCCTGAAAAAGGTGTTTGACATCATGACCTAAACCAGGTATCACACACAATCATAGTAATGGAACACAATGAGGGGGCATAGGAATGCATTCCTTTCATACGTCCCATCCATACATTCACACATTCAGCTTCCGGAGCTAAAATCTCTACATCTGGTTTTTTTTTAACATTCCACACACAGTAAAAATATTTGAACAAGAGGAACAATCGTTTATCAAACACACAAAGGGTTTTTTTTTTTACACACTTACACATGTACAGTTATTTCACACACATGTAAGCCAACACACACACACGTAAAGGAGAGAATGAGGACTGATGAAGACCCTGGAAGCTTTGACTGTCCATCGTACCGAGTCCAAGGTGAGGACCATCCTCACCATCTCCCTCTCCCAGCCCAAGCTGACAGATGACTTCCCTTCCAAGCCATTTAAGGTGGGCGTTAATGCTTTATGAGTTCAGTCAGGTGTCAGCTGATGCGCTCCAATCCCCGGTATATCCTGGGGACTCTACATCCCAACTGTTACCCCCGTCCATCAAGTCCATCTCCTCTCCACCTGCTTTATTCCCTCAGAAATCAACTCTCACGTGTCTGAACTCCTGCATCTGAATCGAGCATAGCATTATGTTCAGGGTCGTCCATGCAAGGATAGACAAAAAAACGATACATACAGCCTGATATACACCAGGATCAATACTAATAACAGCTCTGTCCATTACAGAGTATTTTGGTCTGGAAATCCAAGGACAAAAGGCAGCTTTGGTCGTTTCTGGGACGCTTGCTGGTGTGTTCTGTAGCTGTACAGCAGTGACAAGGCTCTGTAGGTGCTGTAGAAAAGTTAGTGGTTGCCTCCATTGTTCTGCGTGTCAACAAGTCGTGGCTGGCAGAGAAGACGGGGCGGTGCTGTGGTCAGAGATCATGGCTGTTATTGGTTGAGTTGAAGTTTTCCAGTTGTCACGCTACCGCTGCGTCTTCCTCTGTGATTCTCTGCTTGCTATTCAATAAACAGGAGGCAGCAACTGGATCTGCCCAGAGGCAGATGGGACACACCCATCATACAACTGTCCAACAGACTACATTGCTTTCCTTTAATTAGACGCATTTGTTCCAAACTGTAACCAGGATTTACTTTCCTGAAGCTGCTGAAAAGGTCAGCATAGGGGTCAACAAAATCTCCCTGAAATGCCCTCTGGGGACCAGTAAAAGCCCCATCGTGTTTCAGAACAATCTGGCCTGTAGATGTTGAGATTTGAACAAACAGGAGACATCACCATTCTCTTTACTCTGCAGGAGGCGTCATATCTATATGACTGTATAGAACATGAATCTACTCCCATAGGAACACTTGCTCAGCAGCAGTTTGGTATTCTCCAAGAAAACATGATCTGCAGTGAGGAAGGTAAGCTACAGGTGCTCAACTGTGCGTAAACTCTGATTCTTCAAACTGCCAGGTAAAAAGTGAAGTTGACAGGAATCTGATGGGATGTCTGAACCACTTAGTATTGCAAGACATCAAACAGAAAGATTTTATGTGACAGATGTCAGCATGGGATGTGTGCTAATCTAAACAAGTGATCGTGAGCTGCAACGAAAGAAACAGAGATAGACAGTGAGAAAATCCTCTGCGTGGAAATTCTGTGGTTGGGACACACAAGAAGTTAAACGCCCATCGCTGCAGTTCTTCACTGACAGGCGATGAAAGGAAAGAATGTTCAGAGAGATACTCATCAGATGTGAAAGATGAGAGAAAACAAACATTCAAGAGAAAGAATGAGGATGGGTTGAAGAGAAACACTCATGGCAGCAGGATTAATGAGATCAAATTAACACCTCCAGGTGACCGGTCTAACTCTGGGACAACCTCCAGCTGTAGGTCAACATGAACTCAATTCATAATCACTGTCATCCTCATCATGGTATGGAACACATAGTTTCAGTGTTTACACAGTGCTCTGTTTTATAGTCCAGTAGTATCTCAGTCCCCTTGGTCCCGGGCTGGGTACCAGAGGTTGTTCCACATGGGTCTTGTGGAACACTCCAAACTGGTCCACAAGACCCATGTGGACCAGTTTGGAGTGTGAACTGGCAGTGGAGAGGTGCCACTTCACCCCTGAGCTGCTGAGGTGCCTACAAGTTGCTCATCTGGGTGCACCAGCGTGTGTGTATGTGCGTCCATGTGTGTGTGTTTCTTGAGCTCGTACGTATGTATGCACATATATTTCCAGTCTAGATTAATAATCTAGAGTGAAAAAATAATTCCCACTATGGGGATTAATAAAGGACAGTGGTTATTATAATATCCTACTTCACAGCGGTGATGTTTTGTACTGGTCAGTGTTGGTGTGTTCGTCCGTCTGTCCGTTAGTCCACCAAATATCTCCACAACCGCTGCAGATAGAAAGATGAAACAAAAAGCACACGACTCAGGCAGCAAAGGGATGAAGATGAGATGATGACCTTGACCTTGAGAAAAGTAGGTCAAAGTCAAATTTCAACTTTTATACACTCAGGAACCGGATAAGGTAGAAAGACGATGGAGGCCAGTGTAAGACCATAGATCAAAGCTAGTGCTGTGATCAATGACAGTAGGTCAGAGCACTAGCTTTGATCTTTGACCTATGCAAGTAGGTCAGGGTAAAATTTTGAATTCAGGGGTGTCGTGGGATGTTGCAGTCTGTGACTGCCTTGTTTCTTGTTACCATTATAGAACACAATCTCCTGTGGAAGATGCTCTAGAACTGCTGGCAGTGTGGGGATCTCTGCTCTAGAAACGGCTGGTAGCCAATAAGATAAGTGATAATTAATATTGATTTGATGAGTAGACTGAGGGGAGAATGGAGTATTCAGCAGTGGTGGGTTTACACTTTCTTCTTAACGTTCTCTGACCATTAAAAACACATAATAGAGATGAACGGGTGACTCTAAATTGACCATAGGTGCTGAAGTGAGTGAGAACTGTTGTTGTCGATCTCTGTGGACCTGCGATCAACTGCTGGCTCAGTCATGATGAACTCCACCTCCTGCCCAAGGTCAGGCTTAGGCTCAGGACAACACAGCACAAACAGTTACAGGAGGATGAATGAATGGATCATGTTGTCACTTACTAAAGCCTTCTGAGGTTTGTAGTTGAGGCTAAAATGTCAAATTCCCCAGCGGTGGTCAGTGGTGTTAATGAACCACAGCGGAGCTTCGACTGGCACCTCAATTAGTCGTATTTGTGGACAGAACACTTTCCCCCTGCTGAAGGAAGCGTAGCACATGAGCCGTCTCTGCTGTATATATAAGACACAGCTGCCAACTCAGTTCGACTAGAAAGACCGTGTTGGATAGACGTGACCTGCATGCATATATTTTCCAAACATGTCTTCACCACAGAGGGAGGGGGAGGAGGAGTACTGCGATCAGCATGCCTGTGCACGGCTTGGATTCAAACTCACTCCGCCATAGCCCCAAGTCATCCACTGTAGAAGAAAAAAAAACAGCTGTAAATGTAGAAAGCTCACCAAGCCCTGACAAGAAACCAAAG
Source organism: Antennarius maculatus (assembly GCA_013358685.1). Lineage (NCBI taxonomy): Eukaryota > Metazoa > Chordata > Actinopteri > Lophiiformes > Antennariidae > Antennarius > Antennarius maculatus. Next base: position 457,412 of record CM023625.1, read on the forward strand.
AGGCAATCACCACATTTAAAAACATCCAATACGTTGTATCACATTCTGGAGGAAAAAAAAAAAAGTTTTGGGCTCTGCAGCCGAGAGACTAATGGGATTATCATGAATATCATGTGGTGATGCTGCGTCGACGCTGATGACTCGCCAAAGGGTGTGGAAAAACAATTATTGTGAAAAACCACCAAGGGGAGAAGAGGCAGCTTTTTAAAAAAGCAATGCGCGTCCTCCCACCCCTCCACCTTCCTCCTCCTCATCTTCATAAACCTGCGTGGAGAGAGATGCTCGGGAGACAATGTGGTTAATATCTGTCATGGGATGTCACTCATGTTTCAGCAGCTTTGACAGGTCCAACATTGTCCCTCAAGTCAGGAAAATGTGGAGCAGCACGTGTGCCGGCGGCTACTGTAAAGTTGATGAGCTGTTAAAGTGACTTATTATAATTTCCGATGCCTTATCTGTTCTGTCAAGGGAACGCGATTTCAATTTAACGGCAAATATAACTTTACAGCAGCTCCAACCCATAAAGTGCATTTTTTCACACTTCCTCTGTTACACTGAGGCTATTATTAACCGAAGCTCTTGAAATGAGGAATAAGTGCTTCTCTTGTTCTTTTTAATCCTCTGATGTCGCGATATGTCTGGGAATAAAAGCGCCCGTGTCTCTTGTTGCCCTTTTAGTGGCAGTTTCGATTTCACATGTTGAATCCGACATGAAAGAAGACGTGAAGCCCCGATTGTTTAGAGATTTAATTATCTGATAACATTGTATAAAGTATGGCTTTTCCAATTATTGTAAATTCATGTGCCTTGTCTTGTCAATCCTGGTTTCGGTCAAGCTGCCGCTGCTTTTTGTGAGCGTCTGCTGGATCATAACCTGATCGGTATCTTATTCTTGTTGTCCAGGTCCTTCTATTTATCCTCTTAGTCACACATCATACTGTCACTGTTTTATTGCTTCTGCCTTTTGATTCCTCATAGTCCGCTGCCCTCAGGTCATTCTTTGAAATAAGACCAAACTGTGTCTGCTCTCAGGCAAACACATTTTATTATTGCCATAAAATGTGGGCAGGTAAGCTGATATACTGTCTTTTGTTTGCATCTGTTGTAAGCTTTTTTTTTTTTTTTTTTAGTTTGTTGAAGGTAATTCAGGGCTGGTTGGCGCCCCTAGACTTTAAAGAAATGCTTCCCATAATGCAACAATTGTCTCGTCTAGTCTCAGGTCTGTTTAGGTGAAGTGTTCTTACCCCAGTCGTCACGTGCTTTACCGCTTTGATACTCCAGTAGCATTTGGACTCTTAATGGTGTCATTTTCTAACATTTGTTTGGGTTTAGGCACAAAAACAGCGATGTTGCATTGAGGGAAAGAAGGGTAATATCAGTATTATGAGAGTGCATTATATACGCACTAGTTGTGATCCAACCCTTTTTTTAACCCTCACACACACACGGTAACTGTCACACAGTAAACGGGGAACAAACACATACATGAAGTGAAAGTACACACACAGAGACGTGTGTTAAACACTCCTCCAGCGGGCTCATCAGCAGGCAGCACTTAACTCCTCTCCACTGGTTCCTCCCTGCTGGCTCCAGTTACGCTTCTTACAGCCCCACCGACTGCTGGGGGGTGTGAAGAACTTGGAAATACTCATGCACACGGTTGTATCAGGCTGTGCCAGTAAGTCGTGGACAAGGCATCCGGAGCCGGTGGGGCTGTTTGCAAGGCTGGTTCTGGCGTCCAGCAGGCAGGGTGGGGGCAGCCCTGAAGTCTGTCTGTCAGGCCCTGAAGGGAAAACCCCACCCGGAGCTGTAATGGCGACCATGAGAAGCCGTCCGGAGGCTCCATCAAATGGCGGTTTGGCCGTGCAGGCAGGCAATTTGCTTCTTTTTATAGATTGGTAATATGGAATGGCCGTCCCAGAGGAAATCTCAAGTGTTGAGAACTCCGGTGGTATTGTTGTGGGGCAGCCCAGAGCCATTTGCACCTGACACCGTTCTGTTGATATAATCACATTCCTGCTGGAGTCTGTCTGCGACTGCACTCAAGTTTGAAAATGCAAAGCAGCACAGAAAAGTGTAATCATTCCACACAAAATTTCCCCCGTGTTTAAACTCACATGTGCCTTTGGGTCGCAATTATGAAAATTGGTTCATCAGGAGACGAGGAAGTATACACTGGAAATCCACAATTCTTTGTGATCCAATTAGTAGATGCAAAGAGAGAAATATGCAGTTATTACTGAAGCGTATTTCTTTCTGGGCTCTTCTTCATGTAAGTACGACAGAGTGTGTGTGAGCTGCATCCTCGTTAATATGACACGGGGTGTGTGTCGGGCGAACAAGACATGAAACTCATTTTCCAGCGTTACTATTTTTTGTTGCTGTAATTACAGACAGAGCAGCCGCCAGAATGTAAAATGAGACACAAACAGGACTAATGGGGCCTCAAATGACTTAATATGATCGTATTCATAAAACACACACATAATTGATGTACCCACACTGAAAGACAACACATATGTGAAGACAATCCTCTTAATTCCAATGTTATAATTACATGCAAGTAGAAATTGAGCGTTAATTAATCAGGTTTGCTCGCAAATGCTTTTTCAAATGATTCAGGGTTACATATTTTCATTTATTCACTACATACAAATGACTCTTAGGGAAATGTGGCAGCAGTCTGCATCATTTCCTATGTCACCGCTCCAGTGGGTCAAATTGTTGTTGACAAATGAAGATAGCCAGATGTCGGCTCTGATGGGAAACATGTGGTCAGTTTGGGGCCACATCATCCGTGTGTGGGGACATGACTGGCTCCTCTAGCTGCCTATTTATTTAGGAGTGATTAAAATTACTTCCTATTTGTTTTACCAGAATCTTAAAGTTTGTTGCAGTGAAACGTGAGGAGGAGGAAAGCAATTTTATGCATTCTACAAAATGTTGCACGCTACCAGAAAGCGTGTGCAAGCTGTGACATAGATTTATCATCTCTCAAGCGTGTTACTGGTTTATAGTCTGGGACGGTGTTGCAGCTTCCAGACGGTCTACATGAAACATAAGCAAGGAAAGGATGAAAATATCATTTAAAAAAAAAATGAATTTATTAATGACTAAAGTATTAAAAATATAATTTTACGTATTAACTATTCATTAGTATAGAGCATCTTCAGGTCAACTGTTCAAATATTTAGCTATAGCCTCAGATTTTTTAAAAACTAAATTTTCTAGAAACTAAATTTGAACAAATTCCGCATCAGTGAAACTGATTTTCTCTTGTTTTTTTCAGAGACGTTGTTTCTTGTCATCTGACTGAGTGATGCTCTGATACACAAAACAATCCACGAATAAAAAAAGACATTTCTCCTTTTTGCTCACATATTTTATTTTTGTTCTTCAAGCTAGAGTTTTAGAAGCCTTTTTAAATCACCTGTTGTAGTGTACATTTTCAATATGATCATTTTTAACAAAGAGATGATAAATTCTCTTTCTGCGTGGGATTGGTTAAACAAACTTGAGTTGCATTGCTGTTAAAACTGAAGTTTTTCATGTATGTAGAGTCACTGCTGATGCAGTTGAACCAGCTCTAAAATCCCCTTTGAATTCAGCAGGATAGTGACATTATCAAATAAAGAAGACTTCTGAAAAGAGTCCTTTTAAAATTAACTCCAAGTCTGACTAAATCACCAATCAATTCCATGGATCATTATTCATCTAAAGCAATGGGATATCCTAAGAACGGAACAGACGTGAGAGGAGGTGACTGTTAGTTAATTTCACATCGTCTTCCCTTTACACTCCTCTGGTTACTGATGGTGTCACGGTTACTCCACGTGTCAGCGATCGGACCTACAGCTGCTCCTTCTGCTATAAAAGTGATTTTATGAAGTGAAATAGGATTAACGAGGCTCCATGGGGCTCTTATCGGCCCCGTTCAGGTACCGCACACATCAGACTGTCGCCTGGATATCACACAGATCCAAATGTAGTCACAGTGTTGGGTCACTTTACTGTCTCCTATAAATGAACCTCCTTATTGAGGGCTCAGCATTGGGGGGTTCAGGAAGCAGCCAGTTAGTGTTTCCAGGAGGTGGCCCCTCTGAGTCTGAAGGATGCCCAGAGACAGGTTGGATTTCAGTGTTTCTCCAGCTGCCTGTGCTGCAGGACTGCCAGCGTCCAGCTCAGGCCACGTCTGTCCAACGGCCGCTCTCTGCCCGGACACAGCCGTCAGCCCGGCTGCCCGTCTGGCACCGCACACCCCCCCCCCCCCCGACAAATAGATGTCCTCTTCTTTTAACAATCGCTCTTTAACCAGTAGCCCGCACAATGAGATGAGCATTCTAACACACGGCTGAAGCTAAGGTATGGAGACATTAAACCACTGGTGTGTGCAGGGTCGTGTCGCCAAAGGAAAAGTAACATTTTCTCTGCTTTGTTAAAATATCAAACAGTTTGTTCTGAAATGATGTCATTGTGATGATGCATAATGACATACATACACCAAACTCCTTCATATATGCACACACACACACACACACACACGAGATACATATCTACCATTTAATGAACAGATTCATTTTGTCGTTATTACCAGCAGAGTTGAAGCAAAGAAACATCCGTTGGACTTTGCGACATGCATATCCTCACGCTGCTAACTCGTCCTGGCCGACAGGTAAGGAGTGAAGGCTACAAGTTATCCTGCTAGCAGTGAGCGCTACAATGCTCTGTCAGGAGAGGACAGCCAATGAGAAGTCTACCAGGTGTGTCAGTATCAAAAGGGGATTTATTTTTTTTACATGCAGGAGAGGAGACTGAAATCCCACAGCAAAGCCTGGTGTAGCCTCATGTTTCATAGGTCGCTGCCTTATTTCAGCAGGTTTAAGACCAAAACCAAATGATGTCATTGCATCACAAACTGCAATGTGGGAATAAAAAGACAAATCTGAAACATTTGAACTAATAAATGACTTTAAAATACAAGTACATCAATGCAGACAGGAAGACACTCCCACACACTCCTCCAAGATTTTGTAACATGACCACCTTTGATGTTGTAGATGCATAAGACGACAGATGATGGTAGATATGTCCTAAATTGGCAGCAGATTTTTGTCTTTATTCTAGTATTACGTATAATTTTCTGTTTAACTAAAATGTAAAGGAGGTAACTCTACATGATTAACTCTGTAGCTACAGACACACTCGTTTCAGACAGATGTTTCAAGTGTTAGAAAAAATGTGATTGTGTGTTTAACAATGAGCAGGGACCTGAAAGGTTGGTGTGATCTGTGTGTAGTGGTGTGAGGGTTAGGGCTAGGGTTAGGGTTAGAGGGCAGGGTTAGGATTAAGGTTAGGGTTAGAGGGCAGGGTTAGGATTAAGGTTAGGGTTAGAGGGTAGGGTTAGGGTTAGAGGGCAGTGTTAGGGTTAGAGGGCAGGGTTAGGATTAAGGTTAGGGTTAGAGGGCAGGGTTAGGATTAAGGTTAGGGTTAGAGGGTAGGGTTAGGGTTAGAGGGCAGAGTTAGGGTTAGAGGGCAGGGTTAGGATTAAGGTTAGGGTTAGAGGGCAGGGTTAGGATTAAGGTTAGGGTTAGAGGGTAGGGTTAGGGTTAGAGGGCAGAGTTAGGGTTAGAGGGCAGGGTTAGGATTAAGGTTAGGGTTAGAGGGAAGGGTTAGGATTAAGGTTAGGGTTAGAGGGTAGGGTTAGGGTTAGAGGTTAGGGTTAGGGTTAGAGGGCAGAGTTAGGATTAAGGTTAGGGTTAGGGTTAGGGTTAGGGTTAGAGGGTAGGGTTGGGATTAGGATTGGGGTTAGGATTAGGGTTAGGGTTAGAGGTTAGGGTTAGGATTAGGGTTGGGATTATGGTTTGGATTGGTTTCCTGCAGAAACCTTAAAATCACCCAGATAACCTCACAGAGCAAATGTTGGTTGTTTTTACTACACTTGTTGTTTCTACAATGTATTGCTGTAGTTAACAAAATGTGTTACACACCTCCCCCAAAAAACAAAACAGACTTTAAGCTTTGTGTTGAATTGCCAAACATTGTGTGTCACGTGGGAGCCACGGCGGGGCAGTGGGTAGCACTGCTGCCTCACAGCAAGAGTTCTTGAGTTCAATTCCGCCTGGTGCCTCTCTCTTTGGAGCTTGTATGGTCCCTCTGCGTCTGTGGGTTCCCCCCAGGTTCTCCAGCTTTGTCCCACCACCACCAACAAGCAGCTTAGGTGAACTGGACATGCTAAACTACCAATAAGTGTGAATGTAACCGTAAAGGTTTGTTTGTGTGGCCCTGAGATGAGCTGGCATCTCATCCAGGGTGTACCCCGCCATCTTCAAGACGATCAATGAATTAATGGGCTTTTCCCTTCAGGGGTCGCCACAGTGAATCAGTGTCCTCCATCTAACCCTGTCTTCTGCATCCTCTTCTCTCACACCAACTACCTTCATGTCCTCTTTCACTACATCCATAAACCTCCTCTTTGGTCTTCCTCTAGGCCTCCTGCCTGGTAGCTCAAAACTCAGCATCCTTCTACCAATATATTCACTATCTCTCCTCTGGACATGTCCAAACCATCTCAGTCTGGCCTCTCTGAGATGGTTTGGAGCACCAGGTAAATATCTAAAATATGTCTTTATTTCTACTACAGATTAACATGAGTACTTGAAGAGAAAATTAAAGACTGTCTGAAGGTCTGAAACCTGCCTGAAGGAGAACTATAGATAAAAACCTTCTGCTAGTATTCATCAGGTGTTCTTCTGTCTCCAGTGTGTTCAGGAGGATTTATGCCTCAAAGAAGGAACTCTAGCTTGTATTTTATTCCTCAGAGTGATCAAAAATCATGTTTAAAGCTGAGATCCTGGTTTTGTCCCAGGTGTGTTACTGCCCCAGTATATTCCTCAAAGCCACTAGAATACTGTTTTACCTGCCTCGATATCAGGGTTAATGCTGGTAGAAAACTTTTCTGTAGTACTTCTTAAAGTTACCTCTGAAACGGCTCGTCCTGTCAGACTCACTTCTTCACATGCTGACCCCGTTTCATCCTCTTCTTAGTCAGCGGTCGTGGTAGCAACACACTGACTTTGTTCTCTTCTGCATGTTTAAATACACTCCCATACACACACACACACACACAACACACAACACACACACACACACATACAGTATACACCCCAGACATGCTGCTGACATGACTGGGGTGTACCCCACCTCTCACCCGTAGCCACCTGGGATGAGCTCTACTACTTCTATTACGTCAACTATTACTTGTACTACTACTACGACTATTACTACAACATTTACCACTACCATTAGCAGTACTACTAGTACCGCTGCGGTTACTAGAACTACTAGTAATACTATTGCCACTAATATTAGGACTATTACTGCCACTGGTATTATTACTCCTACTACTGTTACTGTTACTACTACTACTGCTACTAGTACTACTATTACTACTACTACTACTATTACTATTACTGCTGCTATTACTACTGCTACTGCTACTATTACTACTACAACTGCTACTACTACAATTACTGCTACTACTACTACTACTACTGCTACAACAACTACTACTACTGCTACTATTTACTATTACTACTATTTCTACTGCTACTGCTACTACTACAATTACTTCTGCTACTACTATTACTACTACTCCTATTACTACTACTACTATTACTACTACTACTACTACTATTACTACTATTACTACTACTACTACTCCTACTACTACTACTACTACTACTACTACTACTATTACTACTATTACTACTACTACTATTACTACTACTACTCCTACTACTAGTACTCCTACTCCTACTACTACTACTACTATTACTACTACTCCTAGTCCTACTACTACTATAACTACTACTACTACTACTATTACTACTACTACTACTACTATTACTACTATTACTACTACTACTACTCCTACTACTACTACTACTACTACTACTATTACTACTATTACTACTACTACTATTACTACTACTACTCCTACTACTAGTACTCCTACTCCTACTACTACTACTACTATTACTACTACTCCTAGTCCTACTACTACTATTACTACTACTACTACTACTACTACTACTATTACTACTACTACTACTACTATTACTACTACTACTACTATTACTACTATTACTACTACTACTACTATTACTACTACTACTACTCCTACTACTACTACTACTACTACTACTACTACTATTACTACTACTACTACTACTCCTACTACTACTACTACTACTACTACTACTACTACTACTACTACTACTACTACTATTACTACTACTCCTACTCCTACTACTACTACTACTCCTACTCCTACTCCTACTACTACTACTATTACTACTACTCCTACTACTACTACTACTATTACTACTACTACTCCTACTACTACTACTACTACTACTACTATTACTACTACTACTACTACTACTATTACTACTATTACTACTACTACTATTACTACTACTACTCCTACTACTAGTACTCCTACTCCTACTACTACTACTACTATTACTACTACTCCTAGTCCTACTACTACTATTACTACTACTACTACTACTACTACTACTACTATTACTACTACTACTACTACTATTACTACTACTACTACTACTACTACTATTACTACTACTACTACTATTACTACTACTCCTACTCCTACTACTACTACTACTACTACTACTACTATTACTACTACTCCTACTCCTACTCCTACTACTACTATTACTACTACTACTACTACTCCTACTACTACTATTACTACTACTACTACTACTACTACTACTATTACTACTACTACTACTACTATTACTACTACTCCTACTCCTACTACTACTACTACTACTACTACTCCTACTCCTACTCCTACTACTACTATTACTACTACTACTACTACTACTACTACTACTATTACTACTACTACTACTACTATTACTACTACTCCTACTCCTACTACTACTACTACTACTACTCCTACTCCTACTCCTACTACTACTACTATTACTACTACTACTACTACTATTACTACTACTACTACTACTACTATTACTACTACTCCTACTCCTACTACTACTACTACTACTCCTACTCCTACTACTACTACTACTACTACTACTATTACTACTACTCCTACTACTACTACTACTATTACTACTACTCCTACTCCTACTCCTACTACTACTACTACTATTACTACTACTACTACTACTACTAATCACAGTAAGTGATCTGGAGGTTTGTGCCTGAGACCAGACTCAGGTGCTCTGGTGTTTTACATACATGTAATTGCTGTGCACAGACTCCATTGACGTGTCCATCACCAGGCGTGTCAGAGACACATGCTGACCCCCCAGCAGGCTGAACCGGGCCCACATCTGTCCAGCAGTGAGGCAGCCGCCTGGGGGGAGTTCCTCTATCGTCCTGACATCAGTGGCCTGTCTTTACCTCGCTGGAGCTGCGGTACTTCAGCGCTGACGCAGGTGGACCAGGACCAGGTAGTCCTCCTTCAGCTCCAGCTCCTGCCTGAGTATTCACATATTAACGAGACGCCACCGGCCAGCCCCCCCCTGTCATTACCAGCCCATGTGCACTTTTGACTCCAGACTCAGTTGTTTTTGCCCTTTAGGGAAACAGAAAGGATTATGTAAGATTTATCGGGATGGGCCCACATCGAGCCCTGGCCTCTCACTTCTTCCTCATCCTCTGATTGGGGTAATTATTGGTTGGAGGGTGGGGCATGGAGGAATGCTGAGTGGATCAAGGCTTTGAAGAGGAACACACAGCTCTGCCTGAACGAGGGGGGAGAGCAGCGTCCCTTTGTGAAGTCTAGCTCTTCTTGTTCATTGAGACTGGTTTGATCTCTGAGAATAGATCATGTCTAAATCCTTCATGAAGGCATGATACATAATGATGAGTATTACTGTTGGAGGGAGGGTGAGGCAGGATGATTGGAATCAATCTCATTCGTACTATCTATAATGTAAACAATCAGTACACCATAATTCTTTCATAGACTCCATTAAATGACACATTTGATAACTTTTTAGACCATTTTTGTTTGGTAACAACAACTATTTCACAATTTTGCAATAACACAATCATTGTTTTGGAAAATATAGTATATGGGAAAACATGGGAGCCCCTCAGGACCACCGTAGGCTGTTGACCCCGGCTCAGAAATCACCGCCTCAGGGAAGTGATCACTTATTAATACAGGATGTCCTCTGCATAAGCTGCTTTTAGATTGACGGCATGGCCCTGCAGCTTCATCCACGGTTCAGTTTGGTTCGATCACATTGGTCCTTTTATTGAGAGAAAGCGCCGCTGAAAAAGAATAAGAGACAAACAGCGTATCGTTTTATTAACATGTAGAGGATGTGGCTGCACTGCTGTTGAAAAGGCTCATTTTAATTATTATGCTGGTGATGTAGATCGACTCAGAGAAAGGTCATGGTTGCGTGGCCACTTGGCAGAGCGACTGAATTAACATGTGGAAATATGCCACTTGTTAACTTGCGTGACTGTGGATTTTGTGCAGCTGTCAGAACCACGGTGGCAAGATGTTGTTTGTTGTTCTGTGGTGTAGATAAAGAGATGGGGGGGGGGGGCTGGGAGGTATTCACACGGTCCCAGAGACACAATGAAGAGTATTTGAATTTGTCTGCTTGGCCTCAAAATATTTAAATGAGTTGCAGTTTAAAAATAACAAAAACACGTGAATGTTCCTCTGATGTAACGACACCGTTAGAGAGTAGAATTCAGATTATATAGATATACAAAGATTCTGTTTGTTACTGCGGGAGAGACTTGTGTTAAACGGCTTTTATGACGAACCCAAAGGACTTTTCATGACCATCTAGTCACTTACGCTTCAGGCTCGCTCCAACTAACAGCTTTCCATGATTACTTTATTTCCATAGAATTGATAGCAACAGATTGCAGCGTGAATACAATGTTGGTGAGATACAGAAACTGCAATGATGGTTTGAAAAACACAGATAGAAAGGAGAGGAAAGAATCTAAAGGATAAAAAGTAACCACAGAGGCTCAAACAAAGGATTAAGGAGATATTAAGCAGAGGTAAAGGAACCGGGGAGAGGATAGACAGTAAATGTGTTTAACAGGATAATATGGAAACAAAGTTGAACAAATTAACATATAAAATGAGCTCAGAATTAATTCTGAAACCATAAATGAACTTCATAAAAGTAGGAAAAGGAGACAATACAAACTTTTTGATCGATGGCAGCTCAGAAGCGTGAAACCTTTTCAACCCTATTTTTAATGTGTCTGATAGGAGGTGAGGAATGAACACGTTTGTGATTATGTGAAATCTGTTCTGTGTTCATGCTAAGCCAAGAACGACTGCTCATCTTCCAGGGTCTGCAGCTGGGTCACCCACTCCCCCGAAAGAGCCAGCCAACATGTTTTATTACTTCCCTATAGTAAATCCATATGGATTCACACCTTTCAATCCATTACAGCTCACTGTCACCAAACACATCTAGTGTGAAATAGTGTGAAGACCAAAAACCATGCATGCTTCTTGCATAAATCCCTTCACTATGCCAATGAGCATTTGCAAAAGAAGCCGGTGATGGGTTTGTGAAAAGCTGTTATGGGATGTCAAAAACGATGAGACGCCGTATTCTACAGAGACTTTCAAAAGAAAATCAGAAATATTATTAAATGAGATTTAATTCTTGCACATATCACTTTTTTTTAGTCCACTGTGGATACATTTAATTAGTGTAAATGACTGCATCACACTGGGTAAACAAAAAGACAAACTCTAGTTACTACAGCTGATCAATCTTTTCTTTGTCTACCCTCCTGAGCATCAGACGCTGCCTTTAGAATGACCCGTTCCTTTGTGTATCTGAACGAGACGGGATTTAAAGTACATCTGCTGGAAAAAAACAATTGTATGATCAGAGCAACATATGTATGCAAGAACGTCCCATGAGGGGTGAGTCACACGCTACTCTCATCCGCCACGATGTTGTGAGCATCCAGGGTGAAAGGAATGTGGTTACACCCTTACAGCCCTAAACACGCCCACGTGATCAGATCACATGATGTTTTTAAACCATTCTTAACAAATGACGTCTGTCATATGGATTGCTGTGTACATGTTAACGTGACAGTATAGATGTGAAACTGTCTTTCGGTTTTTATTCGGAGCCGATTGACTCCAGAAAACCAGAGATATGATCGTTTACATTTGATCTATGATCAGCGGTTCAAACGGCTCCGTATCGTCAAACGGCAGACGCCGTGTTTCTGTCCGTGTAGTCGCCATCGGACAAGTGGTGATGCATGTATTCACGTGATGTAAACATATTTTGCAATTTGTGCATTTTGTCACGTGATGCAAACATTTACCGTGATTGGTGCATTTCGTCATGTGACGCAAACGTGCCTCGCAATTTGTGCATTTCACTTTGCACTGTGTCTTATTTTGAAAAGCTCCCTTGAAGAGTGGTATCAGTGACACAAACTGTATATAATTATGTTAGAAGCCTATGGCAAACTTTTTGGAGCTCAAAATCAATTGGATGAGAATGTTTTTGGTTTTTATGTGCAATAAAATACTATTTTTCCATTTTCAAATTTGACTGTGTCTATTTTGCCCCAGTATGTCTATATAATGAGTTATAGGGAAATAAAAACTATCTCTTCATATTGCTGACATACCCAAGAATGGGTATGTCAAATCATTTTTAATGTGGTATATAGAGACAAATATCAAAAGTACCAAAAAACAGCCAAAATAGGTCAAGGCTGTAAGGGTTCAGTCCAACTTAAACGATCCTGATGTATCGATCCGCTAAAGTGGCTTCATAAAGCTTCATAGTAGCTCATCCAGCCAGACTAACTCAAGCCGGTTTCAGAAAGTTTGGATTATTGTGAGTGCACACTATTTAGAAAGAAGCAGACCGGAGCGACCCGCTGCAGCGACCGGCGGTGGTTTGGGATGAGCTGTGCTGTTTGTGACACTGAGTGCAGCTGACTGTTAGGAACATATGAAGACTTTAAACATACAAGCATTTTTAATAAAATGAGGAAGACGGGGGAGAAATTGTTAATCAATTGTACACAACAGGAACCAAAATGAAATGTAATGGGTCACATGACATCTAGGAGATAGCCCAGCGGTGTACTTGTTAGTAGCACTGCGGGCTCAAATCCATCCTGAGGCTCTGGAATATTTTGATGTAGCCTAATTATTATAATTGTTTCTGTTAAATATTACAATTACATTCAATATTCAAGGAAATCTGCCTTTTAAAATCTTTTATTCCCCCTTTTGTTTTCACTCAGTTGAGTCCTCTATTTCTGACAGAATGCTACAACGCTAAAAGACGTCAATGTACAGTACTTGTTATCAAATTATGTGAGAAAACTTGATTGACATTTTATGTCTTATAAGCATAAAGGTTGACACAGATTAAATACACCAGGACAGACAGGTGACCAAGTGCAACACAACGTTTTAACTAAACACCGAAGAAAAGGTGTTCATTTTAATGTCTAGTGTATCTGCCATGATTTTTTTGAATAATTTTAACCCACCAAGAAAAAAAGTGTGAAAAGGATGCCCTCCTGATAAAAAAGGTATTAAAGGACCTGAAGTATTACATCATAAAATGTCACAGGGTCTGAACAGGACCCAAGTGCAGCACAAAGAGACAAGACAGGAGTTAAGTTCAACAGTGTTTATTTTCAGGCTGGGCGGAGTGGGAATCGAACCTGGGTCTCCCAGGCAGCAGGCAGGCAGGTAACCACTAGGCCAGCGGAGCACGCTGGAGACACAATGGATCCCTCCAGACAAAGGGAGCAGGCAGGAGACAAGGTCAAGGGACGGAAGGCTAGTCTGGGGCTGGAACAGGAGGCAGAGTCGTTCGACAGGCGAGGGTCAGGTTTACCGGCACAGAGAGACGAGGCAGAATCCGTGGATGAAGGGCGGGTAGGTTGGCTGGGAAGCAGACGAGAGGCAGAGTCCAGGGACGAAACAGGTCGTGATCGGGCAGGCAATCCGGAGTAGAACGCTGGAGAGTAGGACATGGGTCAATTACAATCTGGCAGAGACTGAGTGTGAGACGTGGGTTTAAATACCGGACTGATTGCAGATGGGCTGTAGGTGTGGGTGATCAGCGGGAGGTGTGGTCAGGCTGGGAGGTGGGACAGTGGAAACTGTGGAGCAGACTGCAGGAACGGAGTGATCATGACAGGACCCCCCCCTCAAAGGATGGCCCTTGACGTCCCAAAAACCAACCCGGGGCGGGAGGTGGGGGAAAACAGGAAGGCGGGCTAGAATTCTTGGGACCCCGAGGACTCCATGCCCCCGGGGTCAAGCGCCTCCCCCATGGATGCAGGCCTGTCCCCCTTGGACTCCTCTCGATGAGGCCGCCCACGCGTCCGAAGTGCTGGTTGCTCCGGGTGTCGGTGGTGGAAATCACGCACCATCAGGGGGTCCACAATGAGACGACCCGGGACCCAAGACCTTTCCTCTCCCAGTCCACCAGGTACTGCAGTCCGCGACCACGGTGGCGGGAACGAATGATGCGACGGACCGCGTAGACTGGTCCTCCTTCCACTTGGATGGCAGGAGGCGGAGGGGGATGAGCTGGGGACAGAGGGCTCTCATGCACAGGTTTGAGTCTCGACACATGGAAAGTGGGGTGAACCCGCATAGTGCGAGGTAATAGTAACCTTACTGCCGTCGGGTGATTATCTTAGAGACTGGAAATGGGCCCACAAACCTGGGGGCCAGCTTTTTGGACTCTACACGCAGGGGAAGGTCTCGGGTGGGGAGCCACACCTTCTGGCTCACCTGATATTCGGGTGCAGGAGTCCGGCGGCGCTTAGCAGCGGTGGCATAGCGCTCCCCAGTGCGGAGTAGGGTGTCGTGGGCCCTGGACCACACCTGACGGCAGCAGCGGACGTGAGCAGAGGTCCTGCCCTGGACCTCGGCGTCCAGGGCAGGAAACAGAGGTGGTTGGTAACCATAAACACATTGAAAGGGTGAGAGACCGGTGGCGGAGTTGGTCAGCGAATTGTGGGCATACTCAACCCACACCAAATGTCGAAGCCCAAGAGGCGGGCTCCCGGGAGACCATGCAGCGCGTAGCGACCTCCAGGTCCTGGTTCATTCGTTCCGTCTGACCGTTGGTTTGTGGGTGAAAACCCGAGGACAGGCTGGCTGTGGCACCAATTGGGCGACAGAACTCCATCCAGAATGCAGAGGCAAACTGGGGACCACGGTCCGACACCACATCCAGGGGCAGTCCATGAATACGGACGATGTGCTGTGTTATCAGTGAGCGGTCTCCTTGGCAGAGGGAAGCTTCAGCAAAGGAACAAAATGAGCCATTTTGCTGAACCTGTCTACAATGGTGCAGATGACAGTGTTACCTTCGGAGGCTGGCAGGCCAGTGACAAAATCAAGTGAGATGTCAGACCAGGGGCACTGAGGTACGGGCAGAGGCTGCAGGAGACTGGCGGGAGCCTGGTGGGACGGTTTGTGTCGGTTGCAGACCTGGCAGGCCTTAAAGTCCCTGACGTCCTTCTCCAGAGACGGCCACCAGAAGCACTGGTGAAGAAGGTCCCGGGTCCTGAGAGCCCCTGGATGGCACGCCAGTTTGGATGAATGACCCCACACCAAAACCTCAGTGCGGAGGTCAGCTGGGACAAACAGGCGGTTATCGGTACAGGCACTGGGTCCCGGCTGGCCCTCAGTGGCGGCACGGACTCTTTCCTCAATGCCCCAGGTG
The DNA here is from genome assembly GCA_013358685.1 of Antennarius maculatus. NCBI lineage: Eukaryota > Metazoa > Chordata > Actinopteri > Lophiiformes > Antennariidae > Antennarius > Antennarius maculatus. The sequence continues at coordinate 473,200 of CM023625.1, forward strand.
AGGGTGGCAACCACGCAGGGAGAAGGAAGAATGGTCCCTGGTTCCGCCGTGGCCTCCTCACCTTTCTGGAACTGCCGGGACAGGGCATCAGGTTTGACATTTCTAGAGCCGAGGCGATAAGAAAGGGAAAAGTTAAAACGGGTAAAGAACAAGGCCCACAGGGCCTGGCGAGAGTTCAGGCGTTTTGCTGTGCCGATATATTCCAGGTTCTTGTGGTCGGTCCAAACCAGAAATGGCTGTTTGGCCCCCTCCAACCAGTGCCGCCACTCCTCCAACGCCAGCTTAACAGCTAACAGTTCGCGATTACCAATGTCATAGTTTTGCTTGGCAGGGGAGAGGCGGCGGGAGAAGTAGGTGCAGGGGTGGAGCTTCTGGTCGGAGATTGCCCTCTGGGAGAGGACGGCCCCAACCCCGACATCCGAGGCGTCCACCTCCACGACGAACTGCCGGTCTGGGTCCGGCATCCGAAGAAGGCCTCGGGTGTCCAGGAGAAGGAGACCTTTGAACTGGTGGGCACAGTGAGAGGGAGCCGCCACCGAGCTGTAGTTGCGGATGAATCGCCGGTAAAAATTGGCAAACCCCAGAAATCGTTGCAGCTGCTTTCGGGAGTCTGGCGTGGGCCACTCGGTGACGGCAGAGACCTTGGACGGATCCATCTTGATCTTCCCTGGGGAGATGCTGTAACCCAGGAAGGAGATCGATGAAGCATGAAACTCACATTTCTCAGCCTTGGCAAACAGGGAGTTCTCCAGGAGTCTCTTGAGGACTGCCTTGACGTGCTGAACATGCTCCTGGGTAGACTGGGAAAAAATCAAAATGTCGTCAAGGTAGACAAAAACAAATCTGTTAAGCATGTCCCGGAGTACATCGTTTACCAGCATCTGGAATACGGCGGGGGCGTTAGTGAGCCCAAAAGGCATCACCAAATACTCATAATGTCCCACAGGAGTATTGAAGGCCGTTTTCCATTCGTCCCCCTCACGAATGCGGACCAGATGGTAGGCGTTGCGGAGGTCTAGCTTGGTGAATATCCGGGCCCCTTGCAGGAGTTTAAATACAGAGGTCATTAGAGGCAATGGGTACCGGTTCTTTACCGTGATGTTGTTCAGACCCCGGTAATCAATGCAGGGGCGAAGGGACTTGTCCTTCTTCCCCACAAAGAAGAACCCAGCCCCGGCCGGGGAAGAGGAAGGGCGGATGATCCCGGCGGCTAACGAGGCGTTGATGTACTCCTCCATGGCCTGTCGCTCTGGCTGAGAGAGGGAGTACAACCTTCCCTTGGGAGGGGAGGTGCCTAGGGGCAGGTCGATGGCACAGTCGTACGGCCGGTGAGGAGGCAAGGACAACGCCTTGGCCTTGCTGAAGACCTGCCGGAAGTCGTGATATTCCGGGGGAACCCCGGTCAGGTCAGGAGGGTCGGTGGCGGGTGATGGAGACAACTGAGGCACCGCCGCTTGACGAAGGCAGGTGAGGTGACAGGAAACCCCCCAATCCAGGATGGTTCCAGCCTCCCAATCGACGTGGGGGCTGTGACGCTGGAGCCACGGGAAGCCCAGGACGAGAGGCAGACCAGGGTGATCCAGGATGTGGAACTGAATGAGTTCATGGTGGTTGCCTGAAAGTAACATGGGAACTGGGGAGGTCTGGTGTCTGATGGTGCCCAGTTTGTGTCCATCCAAGGCTCGTGCAGGAACTGGCTGAGGTAGAGGGACCCGTTTAAGCTTCAGTTGCTGAGCCAACTCTTCGCTGATAATGCAGGCCTGGGCACCAGAGTCTATCAGGGCAACTAAGGAGTGGGATTCCTCAGGCAGGAGAAGACGGACCTGGAGCAGCAGTTTCAAGGTCGGGGGGAGACTGTATCTTGGTCGAGCTCACCAGTATCTCCCCAATTACGGGTGAGCTCGGCCTTTTGCTGAACATGTGGCTACCATGTGGCCTCCCTCCCCACAATACAGACATAGCCTGGAGCGAAGACGACGTTGGCATTCCTCTGGGGCGAGGGAGGTGTGACCCAACTCCATTGGCTCTGACTCCGACGGCTAGCCTGTCAAGGGCGGTGAGCTGGGGGAGTTCCGGCCAAATGAAGCTGATGACTGATGTCGGACGGACTCCTGGCGCCTTTCCCGCCTCCGGACCCGGATGCGACGATCAATTTGGGTCGCCAGCTCAATGACCCCATCCAGTGAAGTAGGGACCTTGTGAGAAACCAGTTCATCCTTGATGTAGTCCACCAGGCCGTGAAGAAAAGTGGCAACCAGGGCCGTAGAGTTCCAGCCGCTCTGACTGGCCTTGGTGCGGAAATCTATGGAGTAACCTGCCACTGTCTGGTTCCCTTGGCACATGCTCAGTAGTCCCTGATCCGTCTCTGACCTGGAAGACCCCAAGCCAAAAACCTTGCGCAACTCCTCCGAAAAGAGCTGGAAGGAGGTACAGGCGGGAGACTGCCTCTCCCACTCAGCAGTGCCCCACAGTTGCGCCCGCCCCGTCAGGTGGTTGATGGTGAAAGCCACCTTGGCTTGTTCGGAAGCAAAGGTGCGGGGCTGAAGGGAGAACAGCAGGGAACAGTTAGTCAAAAAAGGACCACAGGTCTCAGGATCTCCTCCATACCGTTCTGGCGTTCAGGAGCAAATGTGTCGGCGTTGGAAGGGCGGACCCCAGAGGAGAAGGGACTGGGAACGTTCTGTGCTGCCGTGCCCTCTGCTGGTGGTGGTGACCAGGTGCCGACCCCCATGACATCCAGACGGGCCAAGATGTTTGCGAAGGCAGCGTCGAGCTTGCTCTCCAGGGTGGAGAAACGGACCTCATGCTCTCGGAGGACGTCAGTGACTGCAGTGTGGCCGGACATCTCTGGGGAAAGGGAGCTCACACTGCCTGTGCGACTCGTGGAAGTGGGATTGTGTGCTGGGTCCATTACTGGCCAGATTGTACTGTCATGGGGTCTGAACTGGACCCAAGTGCAGCACGAAGAGACAAGACAGGAGTTAAGTTCAACAGTGTTTATTTTCAGGCCGGGCGGAGTGGGAATCGAACCTGGGTCTCCCAGGCAGCAGGCAGGTAACCACTAGGCCAGCGGAGCACGCTGGAGACACAATGGATCCCTCCAGAGAAAGGGAGCAGGCAGGAGACGAGGTCAAGGGACGGAAGGCTAGTCTGGGGCTGGAACAGGAGGCAGAGTCGTTGGACAGGCGAGGGTCAGGTTTACCGGCACAGAGAGACAAAGTCCAGGGACGAAACAGGTCGTGACCGGGCAGGCAAGCCGGAGTAGAACGCTGGAGAGTAGGACATGGGTCAATTACAATCTGGAGACTGAGTGTGAGATGTGGGTTTAAATACCGGACTGATTGCAGATGGGCTGTAGGTGTGGGTGATCAGCGGGAGGTGTGGTCAGGCTGGGAGGTGGGACAGTGGAAACTGTGGAGCAGACTGCAGGAACGGAGTGATCATGACATAAAATACTTGGCTTTATTTAATTCAGGCCTTTTTTTTCCTCCTTCTGTTTTCATCTCTTTAATATAAAATATAGTGAAATGGATCTCACAAAGTCACAATGTGAAGTCTGCATGTAGAAATAGAATGTTCAGAACCTAAATGTCATCCATAAAGTAGGACAACCCAACTCAGGTTGGAGGTAAATATTGAATTTAGGTGAAATGTATCATGTATTCTTTGCTCATTCTATCTTTATGGAAGCAGAGGAAACGTAGGGTCAGTGTACTAATAGATAAACTAATAAGCAACAAAAAAAAACATGCAGTATTTCCCAGAATATATCCCTAGAGATGGTTTTAAAGTCTCTGGACTTTCATGTTGGGAAATGAGGAAGAACATATTCCAAATCAAATATAGCTGAACAGAAGCAGAATAAAGGAAACAATAATCATATATGCAGGATTTTTATTATTTTTTTTGTGTCTTAGGGTGTGTGTTTAGGGAATTATGGACTTGCGACTTCAGTAACTGTAAAATCCTTTGTTGTGTTTCAAAGAGTGGAGGAGTTTCCAGGTACCTGTGGTTCCATTCATGAGATGTAACCTCATCTCCAGTGAAATGTGAGCGTACGCACACCCAACCGACAGTCTATTGTCTGACAAGTGTTCCTTTTTTACTCTTCATGCCGTGTTTAATTGAGTTTGTGTTTCACAATAACATCGCCCTGCCTCCTCACCTATTTCACAGTTTAACTGTGGAAAAAAGTCCGTTTTCCTGCATTTTGCCCCACACACAGTCTGTACCTGTAAAACGACTCCATGCGGCTCACAGAAGCTGAGTTGGAAGGTTTGCACAGGTGAAGTGCTCTCATTGATTTAACGCTGACACACACAGATTTGTTAAAGCTGCTTCCTCAGACGAGTTGTGTGCTAATGATTTTAGCTGTAAGGCTGGTGTAAAGATCTCAACTTAACGGGGTGTGAATAACATCTTCTCATATCAGTTTGGACTCCAGGGGCTTCTGGAGAACAGCCACATGAGGTGTGATATAAAATACAAAATCAAGCCAACGAAGTCTCAGGAGGCGTACGGTAACAATTCCAGCAGACATTTAAGAACAAGCACCTCTGGAAATGCGGACGTTTTGGGCCCATTTTTAAAAAAAAAAATTTAAATTTAAGTATGAATCCAGAATCCCTCAATATTTTCAAAAACTTCTTGCTGTTCAAAGATGATACTTACTTTTTAAAGTTGTCTGGTTCAACTAAATAATGCATATTCATATTTTGAGTCTAATTTTCCTGGATGCAATCTTTTTTCTGTCTGTGTTTTTGTAGTGACTGTCGGACTGCACCGTGTGGGATCGGAGGGCCTTGGTGGAGACCTGAGCTCTGCTCAGAAGTTCCAACCTTTGTGGTTTTCTGCTCTTTGAGGTCTATTCTCTGCTGAAATTATTATTTTTTTTTTACTATCTCCTCTGCGTCAAATAAAAGAGACATTCTGGGACAATAACATGCTTCTGTTCCCCAGACAGGCTGCTATAAAACCATTAAATATTCATTTGAATGGTTTAATATCTAAACTTAGGGAGCGTCTAGTCCATAAGCGGGGTTGTTTCTGTCCACAGCTGGCTCCATTAGGCTGGTGTCAGTCCACGGTTTATGGGGACATTTTGCCCCTCGCTGCCACAGCTGTGCCCTCTTAGACACCCCCATCACTGGGGTAATCCACACAGGAGCAGCTCCCAGACATCCTCACTGACCTTTTCACATGTAGCACACTTACAGTGTTCTGTTAGCCAATCAGTTTGGTGACAACAAGGAAGATGATAGCAGCTTGATTACTGTCAGCTGAACATTATAGCTCTAATACTTAGTGTCACTTCCATTGGAGAATAACAAGAAAAGCCATAATGAGAGGACGCCATGGCAACAGTGAATATGTTCAGGTTAGGATACAATGAGGTAAAATAGAAAAGCTTCAGATTCAGTGAGTCAGCCCACATTAGTCAAGCAGTTAAAGCTGCTGCTCAGATAGTCAGGAGGTGTTAGCGCAATGACAAACTGACAAACAGGAGGATGGAGGAGGAGTGAGACGTCTGCTGGGCTTCATCTCGTCCTTATCTCTGAACAAAGAGGAAGAGGAGGCTGTGCTGTCACAGTGGAAGCAAAGTCACTGAAGAGGAATGAACAAATACTTTAAAACAAAGTCAAACAGTCAAACTGTTATCCCAACTGTACGCCGTAAACGTCAAGCAGCAGCTAGACGCTCTGGTTCAACCCCACGAAGGGTGGCTTTCAGGGGTGGATCGTGGTATTTGAAGGACAGGGGTGAAAAAGGGAGCAGCAGCTGTCTGAGATGGGGCATCAGGGTGAACAATGGTGGAAGGGAAAAAAAAAATACTAAAAACTGTTTTCCATGTGAATCAGAAGTCATGGGTGTTTATAAGAAACACAGAGAGTTCTAAACGAAATGAACTGGAAGCTAATCACCTTTTGCTGAGTCAAACATTGATTTTCCTATTTTAAAGGGACATTAAACTCATTTCAAAGTGAAGTATATTTTGTATATATAGACTGGAGAGCAATGGGGAGCAGGATAAACAGGGTCCGAATGACCAGAGATCAAGAATCTGTCATGCCACCAAAACTTTTGTTCAGGTATGTTCTTCACCTGGTTCATTCTGACTTTACTGTCCTTTTAATGAAAACTAGAAAATAAGAGATGTGTAATGTAGTGTGTATGAATTAACCAGACCAGACTGGACATTCTCCTTCCTTTATTTGATCCTGAAATTATAATATAAGACCCTGAGGTAAGCGTGGTCCGCTCAAGCAAACAATGGCTCAGCAAAGAGCAAAGAGCGCTGGAATGAATCCCTCGTGTGGTTAAATGAGCATCAGTGTAGAATCACGCCGTGACTCACTGGAGGTGTGACGCTATCACACAGTTTGTGATAAAAGAACCGCTAATCTGCATTAATCCGGTCATCGGTAGCTCTACATGTCTATGCAGGACTGGATTGTCTATCAAAGACAAGACGGTACAGTAAACAAACAAACAAACAAACAAACAAGCAAACAAGCAAATGCCTGAAAAGCAGAGGTTAATAAACCCTGAAGCGAATCCTTGCCTGCTTCTGTCTATTTTATGTGCTCAGTTTATTAATCCGTATTTGCTGACCATAATTGCATCTGTTCAGCTCGTTGGGAGGTAATGGAGATTAATTAGTGACCTGCAACAAATGCTTATGCTTAAAGGGATAATGAGCTCCTCGTTATACTTTCATTTTAAGCGATATGACAAGTCGTGCAAGAAAATGGGAAATTGACTTCAGACAGTCTAATTGTGTTTTTTCTTTATGGTTGCTATTTATTCCCATGTTCTGCTGACAGTCTCTCCAGCAGCAGACTGAGTGAGTCAGGTGGTGACGTCCATCTCTGAGCCTTTAAAGCGACCTTGTGCGGATTAAAAGCACCGTGTCCCTACATTTGGCTCCAGCGCTTGGCTCTGACTGTCAGGGCTTTTACGTCTGCATCGCTTTAATTACCAGAAGTGTCTGGGAACAGTGTAGTACACGCTACAGACGCCCCTCCATCACTGCCTCCCCCCAGAGTCAAAGCAGCAAACACTCTGTCATCCCCTCATTATCACATATCATCAGCTGCAGTAAACAATTATCATCCTTCAGTCACTCGTCTGCTGATTAAAACACTCCTGTGATCAAATCCATCACTTTCAGCTTCAGAATATTAATCCAGGTAGTTTTTTTCTTGGTGTTGTTTTTTATTTCAGGCAGGCTCCTGTAACCTTTCCTCAGTCGCCACTGTCCTTCTTCTCTACCCATGAATTCAGATTATTATTATGTTATACAAATAAAAATAAGAAATCCAGATTATCTTTAAGACCAACACTCAAATGATCACTTCAGCATCACTTTCCTTTAGTTTTAGTCACAAAGTAGTAAAAACTGTTTGTTTCAACAAAAGTAAGACATGTATTTCCTTTTTTTTATTCTCCCACTAAAATAATGGTAAAAAAAAACCCCAAATAAATAAAAAAAGACAAAGTCATCAATGCTACATGTCCCATCCAGTTAAGTCATTATTTCTTTAATATTACATATTTCTGATCTGATTTTTTTTCCTGCGATTGTGTGCGGTCTCATTATTGTGTAACCACAAGGCTGAGAGCATTTAGAGTCTGTCTTGTTCTTTATTAACATGTTAGTGTAAATAAAGTTAGCAGAAACCAGTTCAGAAAAACAGAAACTGTTTGAGAAACTTGTTTCTTCATTTTACTGCATCATGAGTCAAAGTGAATTCATGTTCTTCTTATTTCATTTTTATTCGACAACTGTAGATTACTTCCAGGTTAAACCATTACATGTTATTTAAGGTTATAAAATAATCTTGGTTTTTTTTTTATTTTTTTGCTTTATGGTCCATGAATTAAAAAAAAAAAAGTCTTCTTGGAGCTTTAGATAAATAATAATTAACTAAGATTTTATTTTTGATAAAAAAAAAAAATCAACGTGTTTAGTCGACTCATATTTACGACCATGTTTGATTTAAAGAGGATCCAGATCGTGTCCCGACCAGCTGCCCAAAACTCTAATTTACTGTCAGAAGCAAACCCAGATGTTCTATCAGAACACATTATTATTCTACAGGTTCCTCAAGTCCACTGTTTTCTAGTCATTTCAGATGTTAGAAAATGTTAGGAAAGTGTTTAGAGTATAATCTCCTATATGGATGCAGGTCTTCCATCTAAACCAGCTGTTAAACAGTATTATAGACGTTCTTATGTTGCTGTGTGATGAACACTGACCTGGAGCTGTTGGTGTGGCTGTCTCCTGTTTAAATGTGATGAAGGTCAGACCCCCCCTCATGTGATCAGATGAACATTTACATATGTGATTTAAGAGTGATTTAAAAGAAACCTCTGACAGTTTGGAATTTGTGTGTGTGTGTGTGTGTGTGTGTGTGTGTGTGTGTGTGTGTGTGTGTGTGTGTGTGTGTGTGTGACACCCTAACAGACAGAAACTACCTGACCCCGTTTCTGACTCCTACCCCCCCGTCGTGCTATCCCCTCTGACGCGCCTCCTCCTCCGCTCTTCTATTGGCGCACGCAACCCGTGACGTTTCCAAGAGCGCACTGCGATTGGACGCTCCCTGTGGCCGTCTGTTTGACTGACACCCCCGGAGCCCCAGTCTCCTCCCAGCGGCAACAGCCTGTATTAGAGCGGGGAGCAGCGGAGTGTGGTCGGTAGAGCCGGGTCCGTGTGTTCGATGGAAGCACGGGAGTCGGTGTCAGAGCCACTGACGGTGTAGACGGAACCCCGCGGCGGCACCATGCTCTCCAGCCCCATCCCGTGTGTGTGGATTACAGTCTGCCTCCATCTGTGCTGCTGTGTGGACCGAGGGGGGGCTCAGAACGCGAAGGAAGGTAAGTTCTTAAAGTTTGGAGTCTTCACATCCCGTTGCGTTCGGAGGACGTTCACGGAGACGCGTCCAACTCCCGCGGGGTGCTGCCTCGTCTTATTCATTCATTTTTGATTTTTTTTAGACCCCACATATTTTTTTGTGTGAAACATAAAACGTGGATGTTTTTTCGCTCCACGCTCCGCGTCAGTCGAGGCCGATGCGCGGAGGACAGCGCTCCAGAGCCGGGCTGAGGCGAGCCGACCTCTCGCTGCTCTTTACGCACCGAGCAGACGCAGCGCTCCGGTGGGGATCTGACTCCAGTGCCCGTGAGCTGCGGGCATGAACCGGACTGCTGGGATCGATCGTCCCGCTGAGGCGGAGGGAGACGCACCTTGGGAAGGTTATTCCTGACCGAGTCGGACCGAATGGTCCCGTCCGGTTCTGATTCCGGGAAACAAAACACGTCGGATTGATGCGGAGATCAAGTTGGTCCGATTCAGGACAGTAAAAAAAAAAAAAAAGCCCAAATAATGTAAATACATGACTGCGCGTGGCTGAGAATTGATACTTTTAATCGATCCGGATTCTTTTATAGTTGATCATGTGTTGTGCGTAAAAACGGTAAATCTCAGAGCAGATATTGGTTCTCTGAGCAGTGCAGCCCCCCCACCATCCGTGCGCTCCAAATGTAAATCCTGTTTGTCTGCGGCTTCCACACACTGTAAAATATGTCTAATAATTATTGATATCACGGAGGCGCGTCCCGACTGCTGCTCCACACACGGGGGAGGTGTCGTCCGAGATTAAAGGAGAATTAAAACAACTTTGTGTTAAAAAAAAAAAAAAGCGCCTCCGTGGTCCCGGTTTCGTCAAATCTGGTTTCTGTGACGAATGTCGGACTGAACTGCTGAGAAGCCTCCGGGTGGATGGGCTGGGGGTAGCGCTGGGGGTAGCGCTGGGGCCGTTTGAGCTGGAAACACCCCCGGGTCTGAGCGCTCGTACCGTGTGAGGTTTGACCTTAACGCACAGCTTCCGTGTAAAATAAGATTTTTTTCTAAACTGATGCGGATTTTAATCCCGCATTTTAATGGAATAAATGTTCCGCGTAATGCGCCCCGACGCGTCGTAGTGTCCCACACGCTCCGTGGATTCCTTCTTTATGCGCACTGTCAGTGTCTTTATTTATCCCCCACAAAGTTGGCCCCCAGTCATGGGGACCTGTCTGCTGCAGTGTGGAGGTTCACGTTTTTCTGCTTTACTGCTGCTGGAAATGAGGTCACGGTTCTATGCGCTATAGATGTGGATGTGTGGCCCGTCAGTAAATAGCCAGCCCCCGGTGTCCCGGTGAGATTTAACCACCTGCTTGTTGGTTTCCTGTCACTAGTGATTCTGCTGGACTCCAAGGCGCAGCAGACGGAACTGGAGTGGATCTCCTATCCTCCCAACGGGGTGAGTGCTGCTCTGCATTGCTGCAGATCTATACACTGTGTGTGTGTGTGTCTTTGTGTGTGTGTGTGTGTTTCCATCTTATTCTGATATGTAATACTGGTGGTAAAATGTCAAATTTATAAAGATTAGTAAAACCCCCAAATTCCCATCTTATTTGCTAGAATAAAAAACTAAAATAAGGTCGGAGGTTGTTTCTGCTACCAAACACTCCTGGCGTCCAGAGAACATCGGCCTCATCAGTGAGGGACTTCCAAGTTGTTAGTCTGATTAAAAACAAGCTGGGACCAACTTTTGAAATGAAGAGTGGGAGCAGAAGCAGACACACTGAACATTTTTAAAAGGTGCACACAAAGCCTCTGCTGGCCGTTTCTCATTGGCCGGGTTTCTCTTATCGTCTTTATCACGCTGTAATCACCTAAAATTTGATTGTAAATGTTAGATTTCAGTTTCATATCTGAATTCTGCCTTTTTCACTGACTTCTTCCAGTGGGAAGAGATCAGCGGCCTGGATGAGAACTACACGCCCATCCGCACCTACCAGGTGTGTCAGGTCATGGAGCCCAATCAGAATAACTGGCTTCGGACTAACTGGATAGAGAAGGGCAACGCCCAGAGGATTTTTGTGGAGCTGAAGTTCACCTTGAGGGATTGTAACAGCCTTCCGGGGGTGGTGGGCACGTGCAAGGAGACGTTCAACCTGTACTACCAGGAGACGGATTCCGAGGTGGGCCGGAGCCTACGGGAGAACCAGTACGTGAAAATCGACACGATCGCCGCCGATGAAAGCTTCACCCAGGGCGACCTGGGGGAGAGGAAGATGAAGCTGAACACAGAGGTACGCATCATCGGGCCGCTGTCCCGGCGGGGGTTCTACCTGGCCTTCCAGGACGTGGGGGCGTGCATCGCCCTGGTGTCCGTCAAAGTCTACTACAAGAAGTGTTGGTCCATCATCGAGAACCTGGCCACGTTCCCGGACACGGTGACGGGGTCGGAGTTCTCCTCGCTGGTGGAGGTGGAGGGGATGTGTGTGAGCGACGCCGAGGAGGAGGCGGACAACTCTCCCAAGATGCACTGCAGCGCTGAGGGAGAATGGCTGGTACCCATTGGGAAATGTATATGCAAAGCTGGATTCCATCAGAAGGGAGACGCGTGTGAACGTGAGTCCTTCTCTTTTACCATCGCACGGATTTAATGCACAAGGTTTAAGTTGTTAAATGGAAGCGGTGAAGGGCGTTCGACTTACAGGGTGTGCCAGGAAGGAATCAACTGGGGGGGTGTTTGGGATTTCATTATGCAAAGCGGGTAGATGACAATTTAGGCGTCTCATGGCGGTCGTGTTGGCCAATGGGATTAAAGCGTCTGGTCTGACAGCAGGAGAGATGGATAAAGGGGGGAGGCCAAACATCCCCAGTGGAATAATTGGAATCTGCGTTAATTGATTATGGGGCTCTTAATTTATAGCTGTGATTCTGTTGACACTGGGATTAAAGAATATCTTAGATTAGCTCTGATGCGACTTCCTGTCTCTGTGGCGGCGAGCCAAAGCATCACCAGAACACGCCCCCGTCCACCGTCGGTCCAGACGCTCCGTCAGCGGCTTGGCGCTCCGGCCAGGTGACCCTGACAGAGAAGGGAGACAAATAGCCCCCGCAAATAGCCCCCGCAAATAGCCCCCGCACCGGGGCATCTAGGCCTCAGGATATTCATGACGGAGCCTGGCAGGAGGGGCAAACGCAGCCGTGTTGTTGCCCCGCTTTACGTTGTTGTTGTGCGTGACGGTTAGCAGTGACGTCACTCCAGGATTATTCTCAGCCCCCACCAGACTCTAGAGATAAAAATCAGGATGGCTTAAAAGTGGGGGGGGGCTGAGGTCACAGAACTTAAGCGTCCTGTCTTGTTAGCCAATCCTTTTTGTTTTTGGTGAAGTGGGGGCACACCCTCCATCTAAGCTGCTTATGAGCAGCAGCCAGTTATAATTCAATGGAATGCATCTAAGAACAAATTAGAGCCCCCCCCCCGGCAGACGGGCCTTTACGCCACGCTGTCATGCATTAGGGGCTCCACTGAGGGAGGGGTGTTAATGAAATATATTGGGCCGTGTAATTTGGAGCGGTGTTACGTCTATGATGTTAGCACGTCGCTAATGTAGCCCCACGGACCCCCCCCCCTCTGTTGATCGTCTTGTTAATATACATGTAAGATCCAGTTTGGAGTGTTGAAGGGGGACGCAGCCGTCCATTAATGCATGTGTTCACGTGTCAGCCCCCCAGCTATAGGTGGTCACAGAGCGAACCTAACCTGTGAGTGTGTGTGTGGATCACACCCCAGTCCTCACACACACCTTTCTGAGCTCCATCTCCACTGGGGCGGGAGAAGCCTTTGTATTAAGGGGTAGTTCATCTAAATAAAGTGAGAATCAGCGCGCACCATCAGCACTTCTCCCAGCAGCGTCGCTGACATCAAATTGTCCATTCAGTAGTCCCCCCCCCCCCCACACAACCGGAAAGCTATTCAGAGGATTTCTATCAGCTGAACAGCAGAGCAAAGACGTTCAAGTGAGTGTGACCGTTAGAAATGTGAAATCCTGCCGTTTGGACCCCAGACCAGCGTGTCGTAGTCGTGTAAAATGACATGTATATAATGGTGCCCCCTCACCTTCACTGTAAAGGTTCACTGGGCTCCAGTGTGGACGGAGAGCCTAAAGGCTGAGGTGTTCATATCTAGTGCTACGACCCGTGGGCCCACAGGGAGACACAGAAATGACTGAAAGACCAAAAAGAGAAGATCGTTTGATAAATGAACTCATTCTACGATTTTTGCAAACATGTATTTGAACGTACTTTTAAATGACCTTTACGGTTCCTCATGAAGGTTCAGATTCCAGCTGCATCGTCAGTCCAGTAGAAAATGGCCATTTCTAGTCAAATGTACTACAATAACTAATTGTTGAGTCACTCAGATAGTTTTTAAAAGTAATTACGATTTGTATGACGTGCTGATGAACAGTAACCGACACACACTGGCTCTAAGATGCATTATCTGCCATTAAAAACGTTTCAGCTTTACCAAATGTGTGTGTAACACACACGTTACATTCACACACCCAACCCATCAGGGCATTATGGCTGCATAATATATGACTCCAGTGTCATCAGTGTAATGTGCAGCAGTCACGCTGCAGCGCTCTCAGGGTCCCGTCAGGAGACGCGACTCAAACGCCTCGTGTTCTCGCTTTTAGTCTCTGGATAAAAATGGAAAACTCACAAGGTTTTTATTTTCCACGAGCGACACAACAGAGAAGAGCGTTTGTCTCCTGCTAAGTAGATTATTGTAACGTTAGAGGTGGAAGTTCACCTGGAAACAACACAACTGTGATCTTTGTAATATTTACCAAAAAAACAATTTTTTACAGATTAAATTCTTCTCTAGATGATTCCTCATGTGAGATCGTGATGCAGACAGTGGAGATGTACCTGGGTCAGAGGCAGCATCGCTTTAGTTCGGAGAGAATCAACCTTTCTGCTTTAATCTGGACAAATGTCCTCAGATTTACCAAAAGGAGAAATTAAAAAATAAACCAGAAGATCGGATTTACTGCCAGCGTTGTGGACAGATGCTATGAAGTTATTTTTCTGATGAAAAACTCCCTCTTCCGTCTGGAGGGACCACTTCTGATGCTGATAGATGGTCTGTCAGGTGATTTGTCGGGACGGAGAAGGACAATTTCTGAGTATTGATCAAAGATTTGAATTTTTATCCAACAGTTCAAAAATGTTTTACAAGAGTTTGTCTGCTTACATGTTCAAAAGAGGAAGAACAATTAAAAATTAAATTAAATTAAATTAAATAAAAAAAAACAATTATATACAAGTTAAGAAAATAATGATAAAGTATAAAAAGAACGCGAAAGTCACGAGAAAACACACCAGCTACGACTTTACTCCACCAATGAGAACGAGATGCGGTCTCACTGATGTTGTATCCATCCGCCAACACGTGGTAAAGAACGAGATCCGGTCTCACTGATGTCGTATCCATCCACCAACACGTGGTAAAGAACGAGATGCGGTCTCACTGATGTCGTATCCATCCGCCAACACGTGGTAAAGAACGAGATGCGGTCTCACTGATGTTGTATCCATCCGCCAACACGTGGTAAAGAACGAGATGCGGTCTCGCTGATGTCGTATCCATCCGCCAACACGTGGTAAAGAACGAGATCCGGTCTCACTGATGTCGTATCCATCCACCAACACGTGGTAAAGAACGAGATGCGGTCTCACTGATGTCGTATCCATCCGCCAACACGTGGTAAAGAACGAGATCCGGTCTCACTGATGTCGTATCCATCCACCAACACGTGGTAAAGAACGAGATGCGGTCTCACTGATGTCGTATCCATCCGCCAACACGTGGTAAAGAACGAGATGCGGTCTCTCTGATGTTGTATCCATCCGCCAACACGTGGTAAAGAACGAGATGCGGTCTCGCTGATGTCGTATCCATCCGACAACACGTGGTAAAGAACGAGATCCGGTCTCACTGATGTCGTATCCATCCACCAACACGTGGTAAAGAACGAGATGCGGTCTCACTGATGTCGTATCCATCCGCCAACACGTGGTAAAGAACGAGATGCGGTCTCACTGATGTTGTATCCATCCGCCAACACGTGGTAAAGAACGAGATGCGGTCTCGCTGATGTCGTATCCATCCACCAACACGTGGTAAAGAACGAGATGCGGTCTCACTGATGTCGTATCCATCCGCCAACACGTGGTAAAGAACGAGATGCGGTCTCACTGATGTATCCATCCACCAACATGTGGTAAAGAACGAGATCCGGTCTCACTCATGTCGTATCCATCCGCCAACACGTGGTAAAGAACGAGATGCGGTCTCACTGATGTCGTATCCATCCGCCAACACGTGGAAAAGAACGAGATGCGGTCTCACTGATGTCGTATCCATCCGCCAACACGTGGTAAAGAACGAGATCCGGTCTCACTGATGTCGTATCCATCCGCCAACACGTGGTAAAGAACGAGATGCGGTCTCAGTGATGTCGTATCCATCCACCAACACGTGGTAAAGAACGAGATCCGTTCTCACTGATGTCGTATCCATCCGCCAACACGTGGTAAAGAACGAGATGCGGTCTCACTGATGTCGTATCCATCCGCCAACACGTGGTAAAGAACGAGATCCGGTCTCACTGATGTCGTATCCATCCGCCAACACGTGGTAAAGAACGAGATGTGGTCTCACTGATGTCGTATCCATCCGCCAACACGTGGTAAAGAACGAGATGCGGTCTCACTGATGTCGTATCCATCCGCCAACACGTGGTAAAGAACGAGATGCGGTCTCACTGATGTCGTATCCATCCGCCAACACGTGGTAAAGAACGAGATGTGGTCTCACTGATGTCGTATCCATCCGCCAACATGTGGTAAAGAACGAGATCCGGTCTCACTGATGTCGTATCCATCCGCCAACACGTGGTAAAGAACGAAATGTGGTCTCACTGATGTCGTATCCATCCGCCAACACGTGGTAAAGAACGAGATGAGGTCTCACTGATGTCGTATCCATCCGCCAACACGTGGTAAAGAACGAGATGTGGTCTCACTGATGTTGTATCCATCCGCCAACACGTGGTAAAGAACGAGATGCGGTCTCACTAATGATGTATCCATCCACCAACACGTGGTAAAGAACGAGATGCGTTATCACTGATGTCGTATCCATCCGCCAACATGTGGTAAAGAACGAGATGCGGTCTCACTGATGTCGTATCCATCCGCCAACACGTGGTAAAGAACGAGATGCGGTCTCACTGATGTCGTATCCATCCGCCAACACGTGGTAAAGAACGAGATGCGGTCTCACTGATGTCGTATCCATCCGCCAACACGTGGTAAAGAACGAGATGCGGTCTCACTGATGATGTATCCATCCACCAACACGTGGTAAAGAACGAGATGCGGTCTCACTGATGATGTATCCATCCGCCAACACGTGGTAAAGAACGAGATGCGGTCTCACTGATGATGTATCCATCCACCAACACGTGGTAAAGAACGAGATGCGGTTTCACTGATGATGTATCCATCCACCAACACGTGGTAAAGAACGAGATGCGGTCTCACTGATGATGTATCCATCCGCCAACATGTGGTAAAGAACGAGATGCGGTCTCACTGATGATGTATCCATCCGCCAACACGTGGTAAAGAACGAGATGCGGTCTCACTGATGATGTATCCATCCGCCAACACGTGGTAAAGAACGAGATGCGGTCTCACTGATGTCGTATCCATCCACCAACACGTGGTAAAGAACGAGATGCGGTCTCACTGATGTCGTATCCATCCACCAACACGTGGTAAAGAACGAGATGCGGTCTCACTGATGTCGTATCCATCCACCAACACGTGGTAAAGAACGAGATGCGGTCTCACTGATGATGTATCCATCCGCCAACACGTGGTAAAGAACGAGATGCGGTCTCACTGATGTCGTGTCCATCCGCCAACACGTGGTAAAGAACGAGATCCGGTCTCACCGATGTCGTATCCATCCACCAACACGTGGTAAAGAACGAGATGCGGTCTCACTGATGATGTATCCATCCACCAACACGTGGTAAAGAACGAGATGCGGTCTCACTGATGTCGTGTCTAACTGGTCTATCTCAGTATCCTGATGCTCTGATTATAACATGGCTGCCGTATTAAATATTTGGGGGGGGGTGCAGGTGGAGTTTGGGAGTTGGACTGTCAGTCATGTCATGTGAGGAGCCCCCCCCTGTGGACGCAGAGGCCTCCTCTGAAACGTGTTGTGATCCACTCATTCATCACCGTCAGCAAAGAGGGACCCCTTTCAGCTCTTCGCCCCCCCCCCCCCCCTCCGTGTCTCTTTAACTCTTTGTGTGGCGGCCTCTGGCAGTAAACGTCAGTGTTCTTCTCCCCCCGCTGCGTTCAGTGGTCCCAGTGTGATGGGTGTTGAAGTGCCCCCCCCCAGCTTGCATGGCCTTCATTTAGGGTAGAAGTGCGTGTGGTGAAATAGTGCCCGTTCATCTGCTGGTCTTGTTTCTCTCTGGCTGCTGGTGGTGGTGGTGGGGGCCACGGGGCCGTTCGGGCAGAGAGAGGGCCCTTGTGGGGGGGACACTGGAGCCTTTGTTCGGCCCCGTCCCGGGAATGCATGTTGTCCGATTTTGACACATCCCATCATTGTGGCGCTAAGTAACCAGTGCCTTAGAAATGATTAACTGTTGCCCCCCGGTATGAAGGGGGGGTCTGTGTCTGGTGGTAAACAGATGAAACAGGCTATCTGGCTGCTAACGCTACATGCTAACCGGAGGATTAATGGGGGGGTACAGCATCCTGGAGACGCCGGCACCATCCGTCTCCACTGTCAGGGAGCTGGACAGAAGTTAGCTGGAGACTGATTGATGATTGGGCCCCAGAGGGAGGGGGCGGGGCCGTCGCTGTCTGACGGCGACAGCTAACATGTACGGAAGCCCCCAGGCGGTCCTGCAGCCGGTCCCAGCCTGCAGCCTGCACAGGAAGATGCACTTAGCATTTCAAATGACGCCAGGAAGCCAAGTGTCAGGAGGTCCTCATGCATCTTCATGCCCCCCCCCCGATTGATAAGGTGTGAATTGAAAGCACCAAACGGCTGTCTTTTACAACTGCTCCAGAACTTAATTATGCAAATGCCAGGTGTGTGTCCGATCCACAGGAGACCCAAGTGGATCTAAATCACTCAAGATTGAAATAAATCGGTGATGGATGGGAGCTCGTCCTGTCACTGCAGCATTCTGCCACAGCCCAGGGCTTTTCCTGCGTGTTGTCTGGGGGGGGGGGCACAGATGTTGTGTTCTCTGCCCAGAAAGTGATCACGTAGTTGGGTGAATTCTTGATGTGACATGTGGAGAAACTGAAATGTTCAGATCGATCATTTCAGATTTGATGAAATCAGATTCTAAATATCTCACCTTCTCCAGTGGACTGGAGGCGCGTCGTGTTATTTCTATTTTCTGACTCTTTGTAGATGAAACAATCATCTAAATTTATACGTTAAATGTATGTCAATTTCATTTAAATTATTATTACAATTATTACTCTTACATTTAATTATGTAGATATCATTTATATTCTTGATTCATCGGTTATTTTTCTCATCTATAAAATATCAGAAAATTTGGGAAGTATCAATAAAATATTTTCTGTTACTATAAAAAAATGTGTTATTTGTCCAAACAACAACATTTTAGCTTCATCTAAGTTTTTACTTTGGATTTGCTCGAGTTTCCAGGAATATTATTATTTTCATTACAGGGCTGCCAGATAAGGAGAAAAATCAAACTGCCTACATTGGCTTCACAGTTAGTTTACATGATGACTGGAGTTTGAATTCAAATAAGCTTTACAACACATGTAATAATTGCAATTGACGACAAAAATAATGTATTTTATGGATAATATTTTGAAAAGAGCACTCATTTCACACACGCTGTGTGTTGAAGGGCTTTATTCTCGTCAGCGCTGCTCTAGAGGAGTGTTACTCAGACTTTCTGAACGACACGTCTCTGAATCTCGTCTTGCATTAGAGTTATTATTCAGTTTGTTTGCTACAGCAGACAAGGGGGGGTTACAACAGAAGGGGGGGGGGCTACAGCAGAAGTTCTTTGACGGATAACAGATGCATGTTGGTGTTTGCAGCCAGAAGGACTGACTGTAGTCGTCTATGAATCAACTTTCTACTCATCACTACAGACCAGAGGCAAATACAGTTAGCTGTGAACAGAAGGCAGGTGTTTGAAGGCTGCATGGAACACTATTTCTATTTCTTGTGCATCCTGCACCCCTTTGTAAATATACTTTTGTAAAGGAGAAGAAAAAAACAAGAGAAAGTTGTTTCCTGGGATACAGTAGCTTGGGTTGGTGCCAGAAGCGCTATCTGTGGGACACGACCGCCCTGTCAGCACGTCACATTAAATACTAGTGCCTCGTTTTACATGAGAAAAGGTACCAGGAGGCTCGGTACCTACATGATGGAGCGAAAATTTGTCTCAAAGCTGAAACGATCAGATGTAAACGCTGAAACAGGGATGGCTTTCTTTAGCTGATCTACGTATGTCCCACAAACCACTGGTGGTCTCCAGGCTGGTGGTGTCAGCACACAGGAGTGATCTCCAGGCTGGTGGTGTCAGCACAGAGGAGTGATCTCCAGGCTGGTGGTGTCAGCACAGAGGAGTGATCTCCAGGCTGGTGGTGTCAGCACAGAGGAGTGATCTCCAGGCTGGTGGTGTCAGCACAGAGGAGTGATCTCCAGGCTGGTGGTGTCTCACCTCCTCTCACCCGGAGCCACTGACTCACGCTTTGTCCATGGGGGAGTTCAAACACAGACTTGCAGCAGCAAAATACAGTCTGATGGGATGATTCCAAATACCAACCTGACCTTTGACCCTCTGAGTCTGACAGTAGGACAGTTTTTATGAACCGTCAGGTTTGTGCTGATTCAAACTCTTACCGCTGCTGTAGAGTTTGTGTTCTTACTCAAATCCATTGTCTTATTTTATTTAAGCTCCAGCAACCCCCATAACCCGTGAAAACAGAAGTAGTTTAGAAAATAAATGAATGAATGAATGACTTTTTATTTTTTTAAAAAAAAATCACCATTTTTTTGAAAAAAAAAAAAAAATCATTTAGAAAAAATGGAGTTACTGAAAAACTGCTGCGTGGATTCCATTTAAATTTGAATTATTTTTTATTCTGCTTTCTTTAACGGATTAAAATGTTAAAATATGTTGAAATATATTTAATATTTTGCTTGATTTTTGCAAAAAAAAATGTTAGATTTCCACATAATTTTGTGGAGTGGGGCAGGGGTCAAAGATTTATTAAGCTAAAAAAGGTGACTTTAAATGCGAATGGCTCCATAAGTTGGTTAGAGAGAAGGGATGGTGACTGGCTGGTCTCCAGGCCTCAGAGGGTGACCTGCTGGTCTAAAGGTGATGTCACTTCTGTGTCACATGAATGGACAGAATCCCAGCAAACAGC
The DNA here is from genome assembly GCA_013358685.1 of Antennarius maculatus. NCBI lineage: Eukaryota > Metazoa > Chordata > Actinopteri > Lophiiformes > Antennariidae > Antennarius > Antennarius maculatus. The sequence continues at coordinate 493,574 of CM023625.1, forward strand.
TTTCATTCTCACACACACACACACACACACACACACACACACACACACACACACACACACACACACACACACGGCAAACAGCTTTCATTCTCACACACACACACACACACACAGCTGGCCTTATGGGTGGACTTTGTTCCACCCACAAAAAAAAGAGACCTCCGTGACTTTGGATCACATCGAGTTATTTCCAAGGTGACAACAGGGTCCGCATCTGTCCGGGGCTGAGGTCAGTGAATATTAACTTCATTTACACATGGCTGCAGCCCGGCCCCCCGCCACAATGGAGACCTGCCCGTTGTGTTTAGTAACACGAGCGCCGCGGCTGACAGGACGCTGTCAGGACAGAAGATGGATGATCGCAGCAGTTGACCCCTGATGGCCTGAAGAGTCACCTCTCCGGCCCCTCTCCCCACGTGACAAAAGAGCCCCCCCCCCCCCCCCCCCGAGGAGCGGCAGCCCTCATCTCCACTTGCACTAACAGGTTCAGACATCTCCATCGATCCCCGCGTCCATAGCGCGGACAAGTCTGAGTTTAGTCCCTGTTTAGCAATCCAAAGCGCCCAGATGTTCCTCTGTTTGTACAGTATTTCTGCACTACAAGGCGCACTGGACTGTAAAACGCACTGGATTATAAAGCACACTGGATTATAAAGCACACTGGATTATAAGGCGCACTGGATTATAAGGCTCACTGTGGGTTTTTGAGAAAATGAAAGGCTTTTAGCGGCAGTTTAGTCGGGATGTGATCAGACAGGAGGACTCCGTCAGAAGACAGTGTCTCCATGTGTTCAGGGTGAAGGTGACACCTGATGGTACGGGGGGTGTCACTGCCTTAGGAGAGAGTGGGGGAGGGGTCATGTTGTCAGAGGAGCTCCTGTGGGATCAGACCACAAGCTTTCTATAAACCTCAATCTGCCCTGAGAAGGGGAATCAATACGTTATTACATAACTTCACACTTTTCTCACTTCCATCCAGAGTGAAGGAAGCAGAACTTAAATGGTGATAAACTAGATTGATTAGTTGTGAAGAGTATAAAGACGTCATTTAGTAGTAAAAATAGAAGAAAAACACACAAAACAACCATTTAGAGGTGCTGGGCCTCTGAGGGTTTGTCTGGGGGGGGTCACAGCAGCTACAATGGCATTTCTCCTTTCTTTTCTGCTACAGCTCTGGGACAAGAGGGGTGGGGCGTGTTAGTGGGGGTGCTTTGGTTGGGTGGGGGCTGGTCAGGAGGGTTGGTATGCACTGGCACAATCACAGATAATGCTCAGTTGCTGACTGGGGGCATTTTGAGGGCCAGATTTTGGCTGCGGGGGTAGGTAGCCTCGTGGCCGGTCTTACCCCCTCTCCTCCTGCTTCATGTGAGGCAAATGAGCCGGACCGAAGGCGATTAGTCGGCCCTTTTTCCACGTCGCTGACAATCTGTCTCACAAACCTGAGCAGCTTCAGGAAGCAGACGCTCTCAGGCAGACGGGGGCAGCGATGAGCGTTTATTCTTAAAATGCCCTTCATCCCCCCCCCCCGCTTCATAAATCAGCAGGAGAGTTGAAAGAGAAAACAGGTTTGCAGTTTAATTCCAAGTTGCCTCAGTTTTACGTCAAACCCTGTGAAGTGGCCGTTAGCCGTTAGCCGTTAGCCGTTAGCGTGACTAGCGTCAGCTCGGCTTTGATCTGTGGCGGGTTTCCTTTGCCCTCGAACACGATGTAAGGGAATGCTAATCTCTTTGTTTCTCATGGAAAGCTACTTATCTCCTGCTGAGCACAGGTACCCAGGATGGATGGAGCCTCTAGGTGTGTGTGAAGAACCACAACAGACGTTAAGCTTACTTTTCATATCCTTTCAATCTGACCTGTTTTCTGCATTATTAAAGCCGTGTCCTCAGTTTGCTTCTGACCCCGACGCCCCGGCGTTGGCGTTGGGCTCTAAGCCTGTTTGGAATGGGTTTGAGATTGAAACTCTAGTCTCAGTTCTGCTCTTATTCTTTGTCTAATCTGACACTGTTTCCTGGAGGTGGATCGGCGCCTCGCCGCTCATAGGTGGGAGATTAAAATGTCTGCTGGCAAAAAAAACCAACCAAACAAACCACAGCAGCTGAGCATCTCTTTATTTATTGAAAGAAGAAAAAGCAGAGCAACAGGCTCGAGGGAGAAAGAAAAAAACCCAACCAACACCTGCTGCTGCCTTTGTTGGTATTCTGATCAGACGGAAAACAAATGTTGGTGCTTCAAAAAAAATGTTCAGACATATTCTTTTCATCAGATTTGTCTTTTTTTTTTTTTTTTTTTTTAGTCCGATTATCAAAAACATCATTTAGAAATACCTCTTTTTTAACTGTATTGAATGCGCGACGGATCTAAAGTCCTGAATTTCTCGACGATATGTTTTCAGCTTTCTGGAGGTAAAGAAGGTCAGCTATCTCGCTAAATACGGAAAAAAAAAGCAAAGAATTTAACTCTTCTGTCCTGCATTTCACTTCTGCATTTATTTTAATTACAATTATATGGTATATTTCTCTTCACTCCTATTTTTATCATAAAATTTACATTATTTAGAATTTGATTTAGATATGTTAAAAAAATTGTTCTATGCTTTATTTCTTATTGAGAATGTTCTTTATTGAAGAATCATCATGATTATTATTATTGTTGATATTACATTAATATAAAAGGTTGAAATTATTTACTTTTAAAACATAGTGCAGTGATGCTATTAGAAGTACAAGTACCTCATAACTATCTTTTAAAATAGTGATTTTAGTATCGATGAAGGGATTTGTCTTTATCTTTTGATAAATGTTCATCAGTTCCAAACATCCATAAGTTGATTCTAACGGTCATTATTGCTGTCAGCTGTATTTTGGTAAACCTCCATTCATCAGCATGATGTTATCATCATTATGTTCTTATTAAATCACATTTATCCAGTCCACATGAATCAGTGAACACGTCAGCGAGCAGCGCAGTGAACTTATCCAGTAAGTCGGCTGATTTGTCTGAACCGACTGCAGCTCCTTCAGTCCACACATCACCTGTGAGATGAGATCAATGCAGCTGTCCTGTTCAGGCAGAAAAAATACTCTCAGCTCTGATTCCTGCCAGCGCCGCCGGCCCGAGGTGCTCTGAAAGTCCTCTGAAGATGTATCGCCTCTTACATGGTGGAGGAAAACACTGCAGGGTTTAGTCCATAAAAGAGATGCAACCATAGTTCAGGATTCATGAAATACCAGTGAACAGAGCTGATGAATGCCCACAACAAGGCCTGCTATTTACTGAGCCAGAGAACATAAGTCACATCCAATCAGAGTTACGTGTACCGGCCCCAGGCTACATTAATGCAGCAGGAAGGAGCTCTGATGGAGATACCCACGTCCTCCTCTGGAGTCCTAACGCTCACAATCGCACGCCCTGAAAATAAAACGGGAAAACAGAAAGGAGTTGGCTTTAAATAACGTTTTCATGGTCATGTGAACGCCCAGGCAGACGTAGCTGTCACAGGACGTTTATGGGAATATTAACAGTGTCTAGATAGCAGTGTAATGGAGCTGACCCCATGAGGGCAACGGAGTCTTCACACTGGAACAGGAACGTCTGGATTCTCATAAGAAGACATGATGGATAACTCTCCTGTTTGCCTGTCCCAGGCCCCCCTCCCCCTCCAAAGCATTAGGCTGAGAACCTGGTGGTCCTGATCCAAAGATACCAGCATCAAAATCTGACTCTGTCCATCTCTCTGTAAAGTCTCATGGAAATCTGTTTAGTAATTTTGTTGTGTGATCCGGAGCAAATCAACCAACAGACGTGTGTGAGAACAATGACCTCCTTGTGGAGGTCCGTTATGGATAAATTAACCCGCCTAGGAACCCCCATTAACCTGCTACTCACCCCCAGTCAGTGTGTGCCTGGGCACCACAGTTTGATTGCATTAAAGAAAACCTGATTTTACCTTCATGTAGAAACACCAACACATTCTACATTAAGCACTAAAATTATTTTTTTTACAAAAAACGAATCAATCGCTTCAGCAAATGAACAGAAATAAAGAATCAGATGTTCTGAATCTGACCAGCTACCTTCTCGTCTGGACCTTTTGGTTTTATCCCATCTGCAGCCAGCGGAAATTGTTCTGTTACACAAGAGTGTTGAGAAAAAACAAAGTAAAGCTTTGTGGGATGTTTGTGATCTGCATCAGACCAGATAGTGGAGCATCTCATGGATGAACCATCTGCATCGAGAGGTGATGTCGCCCAGCTTGGACCCCACGTCAGGAGACGGGTTTGGTGGAAACAACCTCCTCTAAACCAGTGGTCTCCAAACCCCGGGTCCTGGACTGGTACCGGTCCATCAGTCGGTACCGGTCTGTGGGTCAGTCGGTACCGGTCTGTGGGTCAGTCGGTACTGGTCTGTGGGTCAGTTGGTCTGTGGGTCAGTCGGTCTGTGGGTCAGTCGGTACTGGTCTGTGGGTCAGTTGGTCTGTGGGTCAGTCGGTACTGGTCTGTGGGTCAGTTGGTCTGTGGGTCAGTCGGTCTGTGGGTCAGTCGGTACCGGGTCACACAGAAAGATTCCAGAACTGTCATTATTTCTGTTTTCCCTCTCATCTGGTTCTGAACGATGTCTGGTTCAAAATGAGTTGATTCTCTCCTCCACGTCTGTCTATGAGTCACTCTTGACGCTTGTGGAGATGCTCCCCTCGGTCACATGACTGCCTTCTTAAAGGGGCCGCTAACACAGAATACATTACCGCTAAACTGAAACTCCAAAGCTAGCAGAACCAACTAGAACCAATGCAGTCACAGACTGCAACATCCCGTGACACCCCTGAACTCAAAATTTTACCCTGACCTACATGCATAGGTCAAAGATCAAAGCCAGTGCTCTGACCTACTGTCAGTGATCTAAGCAGTAGCTTTGATCTATGGTCTTTCTCACACTGGCCTTCTCCCTTGTCTTTCTATCTTATCCGGTTCCTGAGTGTACAAAAGTTAAAATTTGACCTTGACCTACTTTTCTGAAGGTCATCATCTCATTTTTATCCCCTTTGCTGCCCGAATACAGTAATGTGCTTTTTCTTTCATCTTTCTATCTGCAGCGGGTGTGAAGACATTTGGTAGACGGACTGGTTGAGTCATATTGTTTGGTTGTATATATCACACACATCAGGCCGGTCTGATACTAGACCGGTCTGATACCAGAACCGTCTAGTATCAGACCGGTCTGATACTAGATACTAGACCGGTCTGATACTAGATACTAGACCGGTCTGATACTAGATACTAGACCGGTCTGATACTAGATACTAGACCGGTCTCGTATCAGACCGGTCTGATACTAGATACTAGACCGGTCTCGTATCAGACCGGTCTGATACTAGACCGGTCTGATACTCGACCGGTCTAGTATCAGACCGGTCTGATACGAGACCGGTCTAGTATCTAGTATCAGACCGGTCTAGTATCTAGTATCAGACCGGTCTGATACTAGACTGGTCTGATACTAGACCCGTCTCGTATCAGACCGGTCTGATACTAGACCGGTCTAGTATCAGACCGGTCTAGTCTGATACTAGATACTAGACTGGTCTCGTATCAGACCGGTCTGATACTAGACCCGTCTAGTATCAGACCGGTCTGATACGAGACCGGTCTAGTATCAGACCGGTCTGATACTAGATACTAGACCGGTCTAGTATCAGACCGGTCTGATACGAGACCCGTCTAGTATCTAGTATCAGACCGGTCTGATACTAGACCCGTCTAGTATCTAGTATCAGACCGGTCTGATACTAGATACTAGACCGGTCTCGTATCAGACCGGTCTGATACTAGACAGGTCTGATACTAGACCAGTCCGTGGCGTTAAAAACGCTTTGGACCCCCGCTCTAGACTAGAAGCAACGGGCTCCCCGTCGTACCATGCCTGTGTTTAGTTGTGATATCTTTGGAAAGACATCGTCAGGTATAAAGATGTTTCTGTTGGAATGGTTGTAGCCTTGGCAAACCTTTAAGAGAAAGAAATGCTCTTTTTTGAAATAAGAAACTAAACTGTTTCCTTTATCACGCTTGACCCATTCCACCTGGCATTCATCAGCACCGAGGCAGCATGTTGGTCCTGTCGGCCACCCTCCTCCTCTGCCTCCTTTATCACTCTAATGGGGTGTTATCTCTCCGGGTCTCCACAGCCCCGCTTCAGCTCACATTCCTGCTGCATCCGTCCCGACAGAGGCGGATCTAACACGTAATCACGCTGGATAGGAGAGCAGCGCGGCCTGCTATGACAGGACTCATCATGGCTGTGGAGAAAAAGGTTCACACTCGTCATTCTCACTATAAAGAAAATAAACAACAACAATCCGCTGGAATATTGAGACAGATGGGAGAAACTCTCTTGAACCAACCACAGTCCTTTACGCTCATGAGTGATACGGATCAGAACCTTTCTCTATTTTTGGACTGCAAGGATGTATTTTCAATGCTGACGTCCTGAACAGGTCTGTCATCCACGCTGTGATATTTTACTCACGCATCAAGCAGAGCTTTTTAACAACAAACAACCTGACAACAATCATTTGCTCTGAAACGTCCTCTGGGCAGAGGGGAAGAGGCCATTTGTGCTTCATTTTCTTTCTTTTTCTTTTTTCTTTTTTGGCGTTACTTGCTATGTGTTATGACCCGGTTGTGAGTTGCTCCTGGTCGTGCGTCGCACACGTAAACCTGAACATGGTAGGAAGTCACATGACATCATACACACATTCTATTGGCTGACGGCATCCAGAAGTGCGCTCCGTTCCGTGAATGTCGGACTTCTGTGAGACACCAAAGTGCTTTAAACAGTCTATCAGAGTGTTTTAAAGGTGATACAGATAGAAGGTGGTTTAATATCAGTATGGGGAGGGGTCAGAAACGTTTAAATTACCCTAAATAATAAGATAAATAGTTTGTCGCTCTATTGCGGAACTGGAACGCATTAACCACGAGGAGCGAGGGATTACCGTACTGTATGTTCGGGATTCTTACTGTGTGGACCGGTACCGACTGACCCACAGACCCGAGGTTTGGTGTATAAGTTATATTATGTTATCATTATGAGTTATATACAGTGGTACCTCTTCTTACCAATGTCTCTACTTACGAAGCGCCTCAACAGGAAAATATTACTTCTACTTACGAAAGAAATTTCGACTTACGAAAGGTAAAAATACAGTATGGGCTGATACTCGCAGCCCCCACAGGTTCCTGAACGCAACATTCTTATAGCTGCTCTGCCATTGGCTATTACCTAGCATCCTGGCATCCCATGCCTCACTTTCTGAGGTCCCCAGAAAGTGACGGAGAAAAGAGGAAAAGAAAAGACGAAGAAAAGAGTTTTTTTGTCCGTACAAACAAAACAAGAGATGATAGAAAAGCATGAAAAAGGGATGCGTTTGGTTGATCTCTCCAAAGAATATGGCCGTAATGCATCTACAATCACCACGTTATTAAAACTAAAGGAAGTTTAAGGAGTTTAAGGCATGGCGTGGGTGGTTGGAGAAGTTCAGAAGGAGGACTGGAATTCACTCTGTTGTTCATGGTGAGGCAGGAGCGCATGAACCAAAGAGGGTAAAAAACAATGAGGACAGCAGTTAAAAGGTTAATGACCATCATTTTATTCTTTATTCTTTGTTTTTTACGTTATACACAACTCTCATTTATTGTGTAATAATCTAATTGTAACATGTATTTGTTACATGTTTTGATGCATTTTTATGCTTTATAAAACATTTATGTCTGAATTTTGGGGGCTTGGAATGGATTAGGGCATTTGCATGGAAAACACGTCTCTACTTAAGAAATTTCTTCCCTAACCAGTTAATTTCATAAGTAGAGGTACCGCTGTATGTTATATCGACACATTATCTACATCTGCGTATAAAACCACATGAACCCACATGTTCTGGTCAGAGCGATCGGCCCGGCTGCGTCTGGCGCTCTCCTGTGACCCTCGCCGTCTCTCTGGATGTCAGGTCACTGCAGAAGTATGTGAGAGACTGGATGAAGTTCAAGAATGTGAAGCTCAGAGGAGAAAGAAGTGAACTGAGATCTTATGAAATAAAAAATTCCCTCTCCCCGTTCTTTGTGTCGGTCTGCATGAGATCAGGGGTTTTTGTTCTGTTCCCGGGTTCGGTGTGTGTGCCGTGACTGAGACGCCGCCGTCACACAGGAACCTTTGATTATCTCCGTCCCGCCACACGGCAGACTTCTGCTTTCTCAGGCTCGTCTTCCTCCCTCTCTCTCTCTGGATAAATTGCTGAGTGCAGCCGGTCCCACACACATCACCAAATGAAAGTGCTTGACCACTGGAAGGGAAATTACAGATGTTGGCTCCGTAGGCTCCCGAAGAGCCGCCTGGAATGTAAGACGAGTGTTTTATTTTTCTTCTCTCTGCTTAACCTCAAGCATCTCTTCTGAGGACTTATTTCTGAGTGTTGTAAATAAGACGGCTTTTGTGTCAGAGCCTCTTAATGGGCGTTCATTCTAGCAGACATGTTTCTCTTTCCATTCCGGATTTAAAAGTGTTGTTTCTTTAAAAGAAGTCACTCAGAGACTTAATTCTACTAATGTAATGTAATTACACGTCTGACTGTAAATCCTCTTGTCAGAGTTGGTGAAGAGTGAATCTGGATGATGTTCCAACATGTCGGTCGCCACTTGTTGTTTCGTCGGTTCAGGGAGTGTCTTTATATATTTTATACAGCCACATCATCTCAAATCATTTATTCAAGGTAATGGTACATTTCATCTCATCTCCCCGCCGCTTTAACTACTGCCATAATGTGAATAAAAATAAAGCATGAACTCATTTGTGAACATTTGTGTCTGACACATCTGATAAATGTTCATCTTCAATAGAGACCGTTTATTAATGAACAGATTCAAAGATTCCCATGATCCCACGCTACATTTATGTTCATTGAGGCTAGTCCCTGCAGAAACGACAGTGTGTGTTTTTAAATGTACTTCTGTTCATTTACTTCCATTAGCTGATGTTGATGTATGACACAAAGACTTCCCACAGCGCGTCCTGCATGTAGTTCATCAGGAACACCCTCTGAAGTAGAGCTAGAGTGGCTCTAATGTCAGCCAGGACTAACAACAGAACTAACAACTACATTTTACATGAACATCTTTAAACATTGGGGAGCTGCTGTTGAACTTTAAAAATTAAATGTGTTTTATACATTACATAACATCATTATAATGCATTTTTTACAACAGACATTTTAACTCAAATTGGTACAGTAGAAACTCAAGATACAAGTTTAATCCATTTGTATCTGAGCGTCTAAGTCAAACATTTTCTATTTAAAATAAATAAAATCATTTTAATCCATTATAGCCTTGTTAAGAAAAGCCCCAAACCCCCTAAAATATATAAAAAAAACATATTTTTATCAACCAATAGACATGCAGACTTTACCTGTGTATAATTAATTATATATAAGTTACGTAAATAATGATAAAGAATGAAAAGACACGCAAACGTCACGAGAACAACGAGCTACGTCTTTACTCCACCAACGAGAACGAGATCCGGTCTCACTGATGTCGTATCCATCCACCAACACGTGGTAAAGAACGAGATCCGGTCTCACTGATGTCGTATCCATCCACCAACACGTGGTAAAGAACGAGATGCGGTCTCACTGATGTCGTATCCATCCGCCAACACGTGGTAAAGAACGAGATCCGGTCTCGCTGATGTCGTATCCATCCGCCAACACGCGGTAAAGAACGAGATCCGGTCTCACTGATGTCGTATCCATCCGCCAACACGCGGTAAAGAACGAGATGCGGTCTCACTGATGTCGTATCCATCCACCAACACGCGGTAAAGAACGAGATCCGGTCTCACTGATGTCGTATCCATCCACCAACACGTGGTAAAGAACGAGATGCGGTCTCACTGATATGGTATCCATCCGCCAACACGTGGTAAAGAACGAGATCCGGTCTCACTGATGTCGTATCCATCCGCCAACACGTGGTAAAGAACGAGATGCGGTCTCACTGATGTCGTATCCATCCGCCAACACGTGGTAAAGAACGAGATCCGGTCTCACTGATGTCGTATCCATCCGCCAACACGTGGTAAAGAACAAGATGCGGTCTCACTGATGTCGTATCCATCCGCCAACACGTGGTAAAGAACGAGATGCGGTCTCACTGATGTCGTATCCATCCGCCAACACGTGGTAAAGAACGAGATAGCGATGGTGTGATGAATCAGGGCTTGTACCTCAGATTTTTCTTCGTATGTTGGACAAAAACACGGACAGCGTGATGGCTCGTATGTAAAGGTACTACTTTATTTCAGTGAGTGGTGTTTTGACTGTTGTTTTGCACAGGAACATCTTCTTGTGGCCTCCTCTGAAGAGTGTATTCCAGCTCCTCGCCTTGGCTGCAGACCACAGTCTCTCAGTGTGTACCGCTGTGTTTGTGGGTGTGTGTGAACGCGTATTAGTGATGAAACTCTTTTTTTGTGGATGTTTTTGGAAAGTTTTTAAACACAAAGGAAGAACTTTCCTCTTGCCAATGTAAGTTTTATTTAAAGGGGGGAAACACAATTCTGAGGTCCCCAGTAAGTAAACCATGATGCATTTCCTCCAGTAACTCATGCAAAACGCATTTATAGTTATGGTGTTATAGTCTGTATGCAGAGTTAGCAGAAAAATAAATTTATTGCAGATTGTATAAGAAATCATTTGGTCCGTGCTGCAGTGTTTCATGTGTCATAAAGCCGGTCTGCTGTGGATTGGCTAGCTCTGAGGCTAAAATAGCCTGACCCAGAATAGGTATTTTACTCCCTGCTGGTGTTTAAATATTCATTTGTCAAATGATTCTCTGCTGTGAATGGTTTTGTCATTAATGTTCTACCTGTGTCACTCGTTTCTTCGGTTCTTTGTGGAAACCAGGATCATTTGTGACTTCAGGGAGAGGTGGTGGTTGGACAGATTATTGGGGTTAAAGCAGGGAATTCCTCTCAGCACACAGGGAGGAGCGTTTTTCACTTGGGCGTATCTGAGGTGTGTTTACCAGCTTGGTCAAAGGTCCGCTGTGAAATGATGCTCGATGTGTGTGTATCTTATCTCTGCTTTATGGAGGAGCGTTTCTCGTCAGAGATAGGACCTGTTATAAACAAGTGAGACCTGTTCACCCGTCTGACAGTTCATGGGAGTAAAGATGGACGTGTTATTCTCCTCTCAGAACGAGAGCTAGCAGTATATCCCTGAGCTAATGCCTCAACAGGAAGTGTGTGACGCTGCTGGGAAGTGAGGACTCTCACGTTGTGTTTGCACAGGACCGCTCTCACCTGGAGACGTTCAGCGGTGTGTGATGACATCATCAGTGGGTTTGGTGAAGAACCGTTCTGAGGGGATGTCGGACATGTGAGGTTCAGGTTCACGTCAGAGACGACGGCTGTGTTTACCAGTGGTGTGTCTGTCACGTGGTGTCTCCACATCAGATTCACGTTTCCAGTAACGGGAGCATCTGCGTTCTCGGACACTAATTTTCCTAATTTAGTCCCTGCATGTCCGTATCAGATTGGGGGGGGCCAAAGGGGCAAAAGTATGTGTCCTCATTGTTGAGTCAAGAACATTTTGTCCATGTTAAAGTTTTCCCTAAAATACCTCAAAACAAATACTGTTAGTTTATGTAATATGACGTCGTTCTCATTACCCTATATGTGCATATGCATTGCAGGTGCGAGAAGGAGTTATAGCTTCTTTTTTTACGCCCCCACCAGTGGGCATATAGGGTTACTGTTTCCCATCTGTCCATAAGCATGTAATGGTCTATTTACATCTCTCAAATACTGCAATAGTCAACGTATGAATCACTCACAAAGTGGAATTTCAGTGACATTTCACATCTCTTGTTGGGACTGGAAGGGGTTCATATCACCGCCACAGGTCGCCGTCTGATTCTGTTCCTATTTGGAGGTGTGCTGGAGCTGACTGACCGACACAAAGGCAGAAGGTGTGTCTCTAACTCTGTCCTGTCTTCCTTTGGCAGCGTGCGGTCGTGGCTTCTACAAGTCTTCCTCCCAGGACCTTCAGTGTTCCCGTTGTCCGGCGCACAGCTTCACCGACCGCGAGGGCTCCTGGCGCTGCGACTGCGATGACGGATACTACCGAGCCCTGTCCGACCTTCCGTCTGTGGCCTGCACCAGTAAGACAAACACAACACGGATCAGAACATAGTCCGGTCCCATCCAGTCTCCCTGCGCCGTCCTCCAGATGTGTTCCGTAGCCGTAGCTCTGCCTGCTGGCACGCCGTTATAATTACGTTTGCAGGCTGGCGTGTCTGTTTTCTGTCTTATTTGCTTGCTAATGATCACAAGAGCAATTTGCCACCTCCCATCTGAAAAACCGCGATTACAGTCAGCAGCAGCCGCCCCGGCAGCGCCCGCATCCTCCTCTGTCCTGGACAGTGTAGCCGTTACCTGACAGCCATCGACGGCTGATTTACACAGGACGGGGGGGGGATTTCCACTCTGAGGTGGAGCTGCTTTGCCTCCAAATCCCTTCTCAAACACGATCATGTCAGACCGCCACCGGGTCCGTCTTTTGGTTTTTGCCCTGCTGTCAGCTACTGTGTGGGGATGGTGGAGCTGTGGGCTCTAGGAAAGGTCCTCAGGTTATCAGACACACCTCTGTCATCATTCCTGTTACACATCCTCTAAGAAAGAGATGCTGAGTTAAATTCTCGTGGTGATTTATTTGGTAGCAATTTGTTGATTTAAAAACAACAATGAGAGACATGCATATGTTGGAAAATCAGCAGATCCTTCAATCCGGAGCAGCACAGCTTCTCTTTTTTCAGTACCTTAAGTAGGCCAAGTCAGAATCAGTTATTTTCTCTCTCTTTCTCTGTCTCTGTGTGTGTGTGTGTGTGTGTGTGTGTGTGTGTTTGTGGACAGAGACAGTGCCGCTAAGATATAATGCAAATAGTAATATGTTCCATTGCTGCTGTGGCTGGTTGGTGCATTAAATCAAAGGATGGGTGGGATTTAATGCTGTAATCATATGAAAAATATATTTGTCATGTCTAAAGAAGCTCACGGAGAAACACAGCGGGTCAAACCTTTTCCAGTCATTTCACCGTCAGGCGTTCTTATGTAACACCGTTTCTGGGAATCTGTAACTGCACTTGTTTGGAAAAAGTAATGTTCATTTTTTTGCTTTTGTGAATGAAAATCTGCTATCTGGAGAAACATTGCTGCGGATAAAGGAGATAAAGACCAGTTTCACAAGCGCTATATTTAGCATCCCATACATTAAAATTTAAAGAATAACGCTAATCTTTATCGACAAGTTTGCTGCTTGTAAGATTTTTTTTGCCCTTTGGTCATAAGATGTTGTCTGTGTGCGGCAAACTGTTAGAAAATCAAGTGGCATTATTCCATAATTATAACTTGGGGCTGCTATTGAGTGAGATCTTGCTTTAGATGAACTGATGCTGAATGTACGGACACTGCTGAAGGTTCCTGTGGTATTATCAGACGACTCTAGTAGGAGCTGAAACCTGTGTTCAGAGAACTTCAATCCTTCCTGCCTCCAGCAGTAGAGAAACTCTAACGGGGGCTCGTCCAGCTAAGAAAAGACTCCTTCATTCCAAAAACAACTAGTTTCAGACAGATTGGAATGCCAGAGGGCAGAACTCTATGATTTAATATTAACTTGTATCTTTGACTGAATTCTTGACCTCATGTAACGTCTTAGATTACATTGATTTGTGCAGGAACTAAAGGAATGAATCATCAGAATCAGAATCCTTTATTAATACACGAGGATTTTATCAGCGTTATTACAGTTTAGTGTTTGCTTCAAACTTTTGACTGGTTGAATGGTAAGACTAGTTAAGGCTCACTGATATTCTATTGATCACTGATTCTTTTTTAAATGATGTGTACGTCAGAGTTTGATTACTAACATATACATGTTTCTTTTACATCAACATTGATGCATCCACAAGAGGGCAGTGAAGAGTCCAAGGTTTCGACAACAATAAACACGATAATTGCAACGCAGCAAAAGCTGAGTTAATGATGGAGTAGTCGGTGTTCTAGGAGATCCACTGAGATATTTTTTCTTTACTTTGATTGGATTGTAGCCACACTTTCATTTGATTACTGGTAGGTGGATCCAGCCCCCCCTGTATCCACCCAGTGTGATTTCTGCACTGCTTTCTATGTGTGCATTTCCTCATTCTTTATCGGATCATGCCAATGTGACCAATAGCTACTGCGATTTCCCTTTTTTCAGCCACATCCAGAGATTAATTGAAAATGAATATGAGCTATTTGAACAAATAGCTTGATTGACGTGTTCTTTTTTTAACTAGACATTTGTAAGGCTAGCATATTGCATGCCTTAGCAAAACACGGAGATGGATCTCTGGCACACAGAGATTAAGAATGTGTCTATAAGGATTTCAGAGGAAATGAGATGAAGACGTAATGTGTGGACATGAAAAGCCAAATCCAAGCTGAATAAAGATGAGGGAAGAAGTTCTGAAAACATAGTTCCAGATCACCCCTTTCCCGTGTGGTGTGTGTGACGGGGCAGGAGGAAGGCGTGTCTTTGTTTGTTGGGTCTCTATCCGTCCCGTTCACATGCAGAGCTGCTGGGGAATGACATACATGTGCGTGTTCTCCTGAGGCGAGGCGGCACTGGAGCTGTTGACAGGTTGGGGAGTGGGCATCCATCACGGAACAGCTGTGAGCAACGCTAGGGCAAGCTAGGGGATGAAAAGGGCAGTTGTGAGCAGTCATCTCCCCTTCCCAGCCCCTGCTGCACCCCCCCCGAAAAAATGTGCCATCTCAACAAGTTGAGGTCTGTCAGAAGGCTAGGGGACCGCAAAAGGGCCGTAGACTGTCCCCCATCCAGGGAAACTCAGTTTAGTCAGTTTAGTCGTTTACTGTCACTGTTTTTGAAAGTCAAAGTCAGCTTTATTGTCCAGTGTACCAGAGATACACGACATACAGCACAGATGGAATTACAGCCCTCTCTGACCCACGGTAAACAGGCAGTACAACAGGCAGTACAACAGGCAGAACAACACAGGCAGAACAACACAGGCAGGACAACACAGGCAATACAACACAGGCAGTACAACACAGGCAGTACAACACAGGCAGAACAACAGGCAGTACAACAACAGGCAGTACAACACAGACAGGACAACACAGGCAGAACAACACAGGCAGAACAACAGGCAGTACAACAACAGGCAGTACAACACAGGCAGAACAACAGGCAGTACAACACAGGCAGTACAACACAGGCAGTACAACAGGCAGTACAACAACAGGCAGTACAACACAGGCAGAACAACAGGCAGTACAACAGCAGGCAGTACAACACAGGCAGAACAACAGGTAGTACAACACAGGCAGTACAACACAGGCAGTACAACACAGGCAGTACAACAGGCAGTACAACAACAGGCAGTACAACACAGGCAGAACAACAGGCAATACAACAACAGGCAGTACAACACAGGCAGAACAACAGGCAGTACAACACAGGCAGAACAACAGGTAGTACAACACAGGCAGTACAACACAGGCAGTACAACACAGGCAGAACAACAGGCAGTACAACACAGGCAGTACAACACAGGCAGTACAACACAGGCAGTACAACACAGGCAGAACAACAGGCAGTACAACACAGGCAGTACAACACAGGCAGAACAACACAGGCAGTACAACAGGCAGTACAACACAGGCAGAACAACAGACAGTACAACACAGGCAGAACAATAGGTAGTACAACACAACGTATCAGCTTTTCTGATGTATTTTCCTTATTAAACAAACTTGATTATCTGTCTGTCTGTCTGTCTGTCTGTCTATCTATCTATCTATCTATCTATCTATCTATCTATCTATCTATCTATCTATCTATCTATCTATCTATCTATCTATCTATCTATCTATCTATCTATCTATCTATCTATCTTGTTCATGTTAATTCAGTGTAAATGAAACATTTATTCAACATTCCATCTAGATAGTCCACGTTAGCTCGGCTCGTAGCATCATCACTCCATCTACGACTACCACCAGGTTGTCCGTCTGATGACGGACTACATCCTCCCAGCTGCACCACTCACAGTGGTCTCTCATGGTTCTGACCTGACGAGACACGGCAGATATAGAATAGAGCTCTGCAGCTCTGAGCGAGCATTTGAGGCCCTCCAGTTTGAAAACTCTTCTGTTCTCTTCGTGCCGGCTCTGCTGCAGCGCCATCATTAGAGGATGGGTCACAGGGTCACAGCACACATTTGTAGAGTGAGGATTACCTCATGGGTGATTTGAATAGCACTCACCCCTGCCGTCCCTCTCCCCACAGCTCCCCAATTAGAGCACAGCCAGCTAATAGGCTATGGAGGTTTAGAGCACCCTGGAGCACCTCTCAAGGCTGATAAGCACCAGATTCTTCTTCCTAAGCTTGGATTTACTCAGGTCTCTGCACACGTAGACATGGACTGTAAAAGATGACCTACAAACAATCAGCCATGTTGTCTATGGAGTAGATTATGGGATACAGCGAGGAGCTCCGTGCAACTGCAGCTGTTTTCTCACCACCGAGACAATTAATTCCACAAAATCACAGCTTTAAATCTGCTCCATGTTAGCATGCAAAAGGAAACATAAACTGTGCATGCATACATTCCATATTTATGCACAACAAAAACCCGCTCACACACACTCTTGGTCACAGCAGCAGTGTTGAAGGGAAGCGAGCAAGTGATTGAGACGTTTCAGGCTGTGGGGGCTCTGGCGGGATAATCCGTGAAATGAAACTTGACTGGGAAGGAGGGGTGAGAGGAGAGAACACGAACAGATAAGACAGAGAGGGGGAGTGAGAGACGGGGGACAAAATGAGTAGAAAGAAGAGGGTGAGCGACGAGCCCTTGAGCGACACGGATGAGCAGACACACAGGATGCGGCGCAAATCTGGGGGCAGGAAAGTTTCATATTCCTGAGTGCAGACAAGGTATTTTCAGTGAAGCAGAGTGACACCGAGGTAGAAGAATGAGACTCATCATACTTCAAACAAAGTGGGTCACATGATGTATCACTTGTCCTAAAGAAGAGTGGATATACTCCATACTCACCTCCCGCCGTCGGCTCTCCAGAACTCTCCAGAATGTCTTTTTCATGCTTCAGGAGTCTCAATGTGACAAATTGTGAGCTATCAGCTCCCTCCTCCAAACAGAAAGTAGTTCAGACCGTCTCCCTCTTGGGCAGATTTGTTGCCCTGTTTCACTAGCATGAGGGTAGTCATGAGATGCTCTTGATTGGGTGAAATACAGGCCAGAACTGATGATCTGGCTGCTGATAAACCGTTGATATATGGTAGACCAAACCCAAACTATGTGTTCATCTCCTCAAATAACTCAAGTACAAATGACAAATTGGGTTGGACAGTGTTCCTGATGTTAAATAGGACAAATCGTTCGGCTGGCTTGAGCTGCAAGCTCAAACCCCACCTGCCAGGACTCCAATGGGACTTTATGTCCGGACCTGATTAGGCACAAAGGAATCATCTTTATCGATCTTAAAACGCACTTCGTTTGCTGCCTAGAAGAGAAAGATCAAGGGCTTGATCTAATCTCCCTTCACCTCAGGCTGCTTTGATCTATGGCACCCAAGACCCAATGAGAATGACACGAGGTCAATGACGTCATCATTACTGTCTGTGACCATGGAAATACAAGAATAAAGGATTCAGTGTGTGTGTGTGTGTGTGTGTGTGTGTGTGTGTGTGTGTGTGTGTGTGTGTGTGTGTGTGTGTGTGTGTGTGTGTGTGTGTGTGTGTGTGTGTGTGTGTGCATGAGAGGTTGTGTTGAGGGACACCTTCCCTCAGGGGGTGGAGTGTCCGTGCCGTGGCTGGAGTGGAGTGTATCCAGCATCAGTCACTCGTCTCCACTTCACCTTCCACAGGTGTCTCCCCCCCCACCCCCCCACCCCCAATCCGTCTCTCAGCTCACCTGCTAATCATGAATATGGATGTTTCCATGGAGACCTTGGGTCTAATAGGTGGAATGGGACAAACAACCAAGTGCATTTAATAGCGTGCTTCAATATAGTGATTGCGGGGGGGGGGGGGGGGGGCTTCATGCATTTGCATGACCTGTTTTCTCAGTAAATGAGACTAATTTATGGAGCTGAGAGGTCGTCTCCGCGATTACCTCAAAGAATAATTCTTGACGGAACATAACAGTTTAGATCTCCCAGAGAACATGAAGACGTTCTTAAAACATCCATAAACAAAGAATACAAGTCATATAATCTTTACGGCACCGGGGGGGGGGTTTATTTATACCAACATCTGGCCCATAAAAGCCAACAGCCTGGAATCTGAAAGATGAAAGCAGCAATTTGTTATTCATTGTTTTACGAGATGAGCTAATCTGTTCACCATTACGTGAACGTTCACTGGCGAATGGACTGTGGTCCTGTGCACCTTTGATGACATGAGGCTAGTTGTTATTGTGCATCAGGTTATATGGCAGTTTAAGGCTGGCCATAATCCCAGTTTAAATGTTGTTCATAAATAGTGCGGGTTAGTCTTAGTCTTTGAGGTTTTTTTTGGAAGACGTTAACTTAAAGTGAGATTAAGGGTCCTGCTGTCTACGTGATATAAACCTCCACAAACCCCACAAAGCCAGTGACTCCAGCAGGTTTATCTTTGGCAGATGGGAAAACATGTAGAGTAGCTGTCTGCACCTTCTTGTTCCCCGCTAACCCTGTTTCATCTCACCCTCCAACAGGTCTCATTCTTCTCTACAGCAGCTGCAGATTTGAAAATGTTCACAGTCATTACACAAAAAGACGTCCGTGTTCATCAGGATGAATCATCGCTTAGGTTCGCATGCAAAGCAACCCTGTAAAAAAGTACCGGGCGTCTGCCTTAAAAACATAGCAGGTAGCATTTCTGCATAGTTTCCTGAAATAAATTCCTGAAATAAATTATTAGATTGAATAAATAAATTAAATTAAATGATATTATATTAAATTAAATTACATTAGATTAAATTAAATGAAAATAGATCATTATATTATTATATTAAATTAATTTATAGAATATATTAAATAAATTTATATATATGAAATAATATATTGAAATAAATTAAATTATTTATCCACATTAGCACCTGATGGTTCCAAGCCTGAGAGTTTTCTTCATTTTACTCCACGTTTAATGCTGCTGGGATTATATTAGATTACGTGTTTTCACTTTGCTAATCTTTATATTTTTTGTTCTGTCCGATTATCTTTACTTAATTAATTCATTTATCGGTTAAACCTTATCTTTCCATTTTAAAATGGATCACATGACGAAACACTGAATCCGGCTAAGAGTTCAAACATTCAAACAACTGCGTGATCTTTTATCTCTGCTTGTATGTTCCTTACAGTAAATCAGCTTGAAGACAGTTTTATAGCTAACATTTATGAGCCAATCAAAAGTCGTGTAGTTAACTCATCACGTTTATGTTGGGGAGTTCTTAAATGTTTATGAATGTGATAATCAGAAAACGTAAATGGTACTTTAGACTGATAAAGCCTTTACAGTTTTAAATGAATTTTAATCGTCAGGTGTAAATGATGATGACGGAGGCTGAATGGTTAGATGTGCTGCTCTGTAATGAGACTTCATAAACACAGTGACATAAAGCTGCAGTGGTTCTGAAGTTATTCTCACTTTGAAAGCGTCTCCACTCCTTTAGCCTTCTAACACTGACCTTGGCGCCTGCCAGAGCTGACTTCCTTTCACTGTACCTGTACTATTTTATTATTTTTTTTATGGTCTGAGCCTTATTATATGTGGGTGGGAGTGTTTGGCTCCAGGGCTGGAGCTGGCATGTCCTATACTGATTTTTCTAGAGAGCAGTGAAGGCACAGATCCAGTCAGTGCCCCCTCTTGGCTGTCACTTCCCTTATTTAATGCTGGCTTCCTCCGTGTCCACCTCTGACAGGACCTCCCTCAGCACCACAGAACCTGGTGTACAACATCAACCAGACCACCGTCAGCTTGGAGTGGAGCCCGCCGGCGGACACGGGCGGCCGCAACGACGTCACCTACAGGGTCATCTGCCGGCGGTGCAGCTGGGAGCCTGAGGAGTGTGTTCCGTGTGGGCTGAACGTGGGATACTCCCCCATGCAGTCGGGATTAGTGGACACTTACGTGACCGTCATGGACCTGCTCGCTCACGCCAACTACACTTTTGAGGTGGAGGCTGTGAACGGGGTGTCGGACCTGAGCCGCACGCAGAGGCTGTTTGCAGCCGTGAGCATCGCTACTGGTCAAGCAGGTAAGGACTCATTACGTTAAGTTTACTGGTAACCCCTCAGCGGGGTGAACGGCTCCCGAAAGAAGACTTATCCTACAAATGTTTTGGATTTTTTGCAAACTTTATAAAGTCATCAACAGTTTGGAAATGCACTGAATATTAATCTCCTGAATAGTAATATCAGTAGCCGTCTATGTTTGAATGCAGGGCATAGAGCTGAAGTCAGTCTCCTAGCATTGGAGCTGTTGGTTCAGCTATTATGTTGTGATGGCTAACATTCTGAGTTGAATCCAACATATAGATTTTAGTTACATCACAAAAAACATCATCATTTCTATTTTATAATGGAATAAACATACAAGGTGCAATAGGTTACAGTATTTTCTGCACCATAAGGCACACCTAAAAGCTTGTAATTTTCTCAAAAAACAAAAATTGCACCTTATAATTCAGTGTGCATGGAAAAAAGTTTTTAAAATAGGCCATTCATTGAGGGTGCGCCTTATAGTCCAGTGTGCCTTATGGTCCAGTGCGCCTTATGGTCCAGTGCGCCTTATAGTCCAGTGCGCCTTATGGTCCAGTGTGCCTTATAGTCCAGTGCGCCTTATGGTCCAGTGTGCCTTATGGTCCAGTGCGCCTTATAGTCCAGTGCGCCTTATAGTCCAGTGTGCCTTATGGTCCAGTGTGCCTTATAGTCCAGTGCGCCTTATGGTCCAGTGCGCCTTATGGTCCAGTGCGCCTTATAGTCCAGTGCGCCTTATAGTCCAGTGCGCCTTATGGTCCAGTGCGCCTTATAGTCCAGTGTGCCTTATAGTCCAGTGTGCCTTATAGTCCAGTGCGCCTTATAGTCCAGTGCGCCTTATAGTCCAGTGCGTCTTATGGTCCAGTGCGCCTTACGGTCCAGTGCGCCTTATAGTCCAGTGCGCCTTATAGTCCAGTGCGCCTTATAGTCCAGTGCGCCTTATAGTCCAGTGCGCCTTATAGTCCAGTGTGCCTTATAGTCCAGAAAATACTGTACCTGACTTCACACGTGGAATGCTCCATTTCTCTGCCTCTTAAAAAGCAAGGAATTCATTTTCTAACACAGTGAAGAACGTCCTTGGAGCTGAAGTTGAATAAAATGTGTTCCTCATTGCACTGTGATCACGGTTGACCATCAGTTCCGTCTGAGAGAGCGTTACGCATTGGGAACGTGGCCGTTGACTTCTTCAGACCTCTGCAAACTGCAGTAGTGATGACCCATTAGCATGAATGGTCATAGTCTGGTGTGATCCATAATATATCCAGCTTACATATTACTCAACGCGTGCAGCAACACTACAATGGTAAACATTATTAGCTTAGCAATGATGCAAACTCCCAGTGGTACCTAAAGAGCCAGAACTGTTTGCAACTTAGTCTCCAGGGAATCCACAGTAATTAAAATGCTGTATTTTGTATTTTGTGGTGACAAACTCCAAAGCTTTTTTTTTTTAGAATGAATTATTTCTATGGATCAATCCAACAGGATTCCTCTTTCATGCTCGAGCATCCATGAAACACAGTTGGCCCCAAAAGAATGTTCTGACTGTGCTGATTTAAAATTGCAAGCAGAGCACCGGAGCTGTAACTGGACCAATAGTACAACCCATGTTTCTGGAAAGAAAAGCACCTAGAATGCCTCTAGAACATCTTCATATGGCTTCAGTCAGCCGTGTACCTGTACATGTCATCATGTGCTGATGTTTTAGTAGAGCTGCTCACCTGTCACTGTTCTCTTTAGAAACGTACGTCTCTGGAGGCCCTGGTTTGCAACTAAAACAGCTTCTATTAGTCTATGAAATGTTTGTGAGACAGACGGAAAGAAGGAGGCCGTGAGCTGAATGGATGTGTGCAGGAGGTGATGTAGAGATGATGTATTTAGCCGGGCTGGATTGGTGACAGAGACACGCGCTGGAATGTGCCGAGGGGGTGACAAGCCAAGGACACGAGGATGGTGAGCAGAGGACGACCTGCAGGAAAAAGACAGAAAACACTATTAACTCCAGTCACTCATAATTATATGTGACATGTTGACAAGAGACAATTACTCAGCTAACCTGGTTGAATATTTAGCCATTAGCTGTTGTGAAAGAGACTGGCCTGCTTGGACAAGATGATGTCGTCTCTATTATTGTGAAGAAAAAAAAATCATTTAAAGTGCTAGAACTCTGTAATCTGAGTAACAGACCATGATGGTTGATCAATGATTTAGGTTTATTAAAGTTCTCTTTCAGATTTGGTATTTTTTACGTCCCGCTTCAAAGCGGTGATGTGTTGTAATGGTCAGTGTTCGTCTGTCCGTCCGTTAGTTAGTCCACCAAATATCTTCACAACAGCTGCAGACAGAAAGATGAAACATGACTCAGGCAGCAAAGGGGAGGGAAATGAGATGATGACCTTGACCTTGAGAAAACTAGGTCAAGGTCAAATTTCAACTTTTGTACACTCAGGAACTGGATAAGTTAGAAAGACGAGGGAGAAGGCCAGTGTGAGTAAGACCATAGATCAAAGCTAGTGCATAGCTTTCACCATAGGTCAAAATGATGCACTAGCTTTGATCTACGGTCAAAGCTAGTGCATCATTTTGATCTACCCTGAAACGTCAGAGCTACGCACTAGTCAGGTACTACTTTCAGGGGACCCTGACCTACCCTTCGAAGGATGTTGCAGTCTCTGACCACCTTGGTTCTTATGTAGTTTGTGTCAATCATCAATATCCCAGAAGCACAATGCATCTCTTCTTCAGGCCAGTTTGACTCATTTTAGAATCAACCCTAAAGGTCCTTGATGATTTTCAGACTCCGCCCCACAGACGTGGTTCCGTGGTCAGGATGGGATCCAGATATGTCTGTCACAGTAGAGACTGTCCCCAAGGTCAGGACCGACCCGCAGTCAGGTTAAAGGAAGGATCCTTTGTGGCATTAAATAAGTGCTTTAAAGCAGTGACCCCCGGGTCGTGGACCAGAACCGGTCCGTGTGTCAGTCAGTACCGGTCCGTGTGTCAGTCAGTACCAATGCTTGCCTCGGTCACATGACTACCTACTTAAAGGGGCCGCTCCGGCCTTGGTCACAGGACTGCCTTCTTAAAGGGGCCGCTCCAGCCACTAACACAGAATACATTACACTACCCCTCCTGAGCAAAACCGACAAAACACAACGTTGGCACGATGTTACGAGGACGCTGCTAATAAAGTTGATGCACATTTGATTCCCATTAGTTAGTATATTTAGAAGAAAAAACAGGTTTTTACTGGTGGTATCATTTTATTTTCTTGTATTTATCCAACACACCTTGAAGGCCAGTCTGTGGAAATATTGTGTGACGTTAAACTGGTCTGTGGAGGACAAAATGTTTGGGGAACGCTGCTGTGAACCATCATCACTGCATGATGGAGTGGTGCTGCTCTCTGTATGACATCTAATAAAAGAGGTCAGACTATACTGCAGTCCATATTTTCATTGAAGTGCTGGACAATAGAATTTGATCTATGGTCACGTGATGGTGGGTGTAATTCACCGTGTTGCTCGTCGGACTCTGTTAAGGATGCTTCAGAGTTTAGTAATTGGTACTCTGCAGCTTCCCAAAACAATTGACACTTTCCAAGCACGGATGCCAGACCGCTCATTAGAGGAGGACTGCATTATTAAAGCTTTTATGGCTCATCATTTAAAATTGATTAACCTTGTGTGTTGAGATTTTAGAGCCTCTCAGCACTGAATGAACCTCAGGAAGAGAGGAGCTCTCTCTCATCCATCCCTCCTCATCTCCACCTCCTGCATGATAATCACGATGAACGTAGGCTGCTACCTGGGGACCGGCAGTGTGAACATGCAGAATGTGGATGCAGATGGTAATCCATCTGATGAGGAATTCACAACTCCACTAATTACACCCAAGCAAATGTCTGGAGTCAGGCTGGAGCTGCACAGTTCCCATTGTTCCCAGAAACCTAATTACCCCCCAGCTCTGTCTGAAGCCAGTCAAAGTGGAGGCTGTAGGTTCCTCACTTTGATTCCTTAACTTCTTCCTGTGCAGCAGCTGAATAGAAATCCCTCAACTTGAGGATCTTAGTCATCTTCAGCGTACGGTGGAAGTTAAGAGCGCGTTTCAATCAGCACTCCATTGTGAGTCAACAGCGCCACGGAGCTGCCCTCTGAGGCCCTCTGCGCCTCGGCTTTCCTCAAGCACACTTGTAAACAAGGCCTTTTGTTCTTCCAGCGCACTCATGAGCGGGCACTGCTAGCAGAATATCCATTAATATTTATTCAAGAGGATGTTCACATCCCTGCTCTGGAAACACCACCGAGGAGAAGAAGGGCACACACATAGGACTGGAAATGAGTTATGAAAATACAGCGCTACCTGTGTGTGTGTGTGTGTGTGTGTGTGTGTGTGTGTGTGTGTGTGTGTGTGTGCATTCAGCTTGAGACCATTGGTGTGGAGTGAAGTTGTGATTTAAAGAGGTGTAAACAGCGTAATGAGTGAAAGGAAGCGCCTGTAGGAATTGATTTTAGCGTTGACTGCTTGTATTAGCCTACAGCACAAAGCCAGCTCCGCTCCACCAGCAGCTTTACAATAGATGAGCTGGGCTCTGAAGTGTTCACCGGCTCCCGGGGTGAGTCACAGCAGAAATCTGGGGGTGTGACTTGGGCTGATGCATTATTTAATGGTGGTGAGTTTGACTAGAAATGCTTCAGAATGCTGAGAATGTCACGGCTGTTATTTCTGAACGTTTGATCAGATAAAGGCTTTGTTTAAAATTCAACTCTCACCATTACGTGAAGCAATTCAAAAATAAAATATGGTTTTTAAATCATATGAATAAAGGGGTTCAGTATGGAAATTATTTTGTAATTATGGTGGGATAATTACATTAAGAGCTCCTGCAATATTTTGTTCACAAGCGCCCTCATGATCTCACAAACAGCATTGGAGCTGGACCTTAGGATTAACCATTAAAGAACAGCCGTGACTGACAAGTGAAAAAACACTTTTTTCACATTTTTCATTATTTTGAGCTTCTGTTGATCCATGTAGTAATGCATGGACAATATTTTTTTTATTAAGTCTTATTGTTATGATTATGTTTTATTATTATTTTATTATTATTATTATTAATTTTATTATTATTATTATTTTATTATCATTATTATTGTTACTGTTATTATTAATTTATTATTATTATTATTATTATTATTATTATTATTATTATTTTATTATCATTATTATTATTACTATTATTATCAATGTATTATTATTATTATTATTATTATTATTACTATTATTATTACTATTACTATTATTATTATTATTATTATTATTATTTTATTATCATTATTATTGTTACTGTTATTATTAAATTATTATTATTATTATTATTATATTATTATTATTATTATTATTATTATTATTATTATTACTATTATTATTACTATTATTATTAATTTTATTATTGTTACACAGATGTCAGGGTTGGTATGTTGGAGTGTGTTTGCATCCCAGAATGAGGGTCCATGTGTTCACAGGGGGTCCACTCTGTGAGTTGGGCTGACAGAACTGAGTTAGATTTTCATTAAAGCTTGATTTAATTGACGGAGACTGTTGGGCCTTGGTGGAGCTGCGTTCTCTGTTGGGCGTCTGCTCAATCGATTTGTGACGGTTGCTGATGGGCAGCTATTGATGTTGAATCCACACATACAAATCCAGATGACTGGACAGCGTCCTCCACAGATGAAACACTGGCTGAAGACAGCGATGTGAAGGTTTCCAGCTGTTGCGGGGCGGTGCGGCGTGATGCGGTGCTCTGCCTCATCTCGCTCACAAAGTGCTTTGCAGCACGGCTCGTCCTGCGCTGGAATAATGATATCATTTACAGGCCCTCGTCTTCCAGAGCTGTGAGCGTTTATGCAGCTCTTTAAATAGTCAGGGGTTTGAGGCGCCGCTGAAAACACGTGTTCTAGATCCCAGGGGGTTAAAATGTGTTTGCCACTGATGCCTTAAGGAGCAACTTAATACCCAGGTTTCACTCGATCTCCCTTCACGCCCCCTTTCCAAGTCAAGGTGGGATACACTCCAGCCACACCCACCTGCATGCTGAGACCTTCATTATTATCTTTCCTGTGAGGTACTCATGCACGCCTTCAGACATCCCTCCCCACATTTCCATGAATATGGTATTAAAGGAGCCTCGGGTTAATCTCTGAATGCCAACAACATCCACACTGCTCACTTTTAGCATGAGGAATCTGAACAAACCGTGTTAATGTTTAACTGCTCTGTGCTTTGTGCAGCCTTGTGTGAATGTGGGATGATGTTATGGCCCCTCCAAGTACAAATCTACTGAAACATTCAGAGAACAACCGGCCATTCTTCTTCGTGTAATGTCTCAGTGAAGCAAAAAAAAAAGAAGAAGAAGAATGTAAGCTAACTATTTGTTCTTTCATCTGAACATCCTCTCTGCCCTTGAAATGCGTGAGAAGCAAATGTTCTCATATTTGTCTTCTCTGTCTTTTAGCAGATTAGTTCAGGATTTTGTTGCATGATTTCATCATCATTTACTCATTTTTGCAAAAAATAACAGAAATTAGAGACAAATTGTTGCTTAATGTCCAAAGTAGGAACCTATATACCAACTTTATTGATGCTTTATCATCTCCAAATGGATATTGTTCCATGAATTTGTGAAAGTAACGCTTTGGGAACAATGAGGGCATTGATGAATCCCTCTTTGTGTTCTAAATCTGCCTTAAACAGAAGCATTGATTGATTCTGAGCGTTCCCCGCTGACCAGCACCAGCCAGTGTAATTTGCGAGTTAAGCGGATCCTCCTTTGTAGCGTTTGTCCCTGGTTTTACGTTACCTGGGAGCCCATTCTTTTCACCACCCTCCTGCTGCACATGCTTGGGGTAATTTGATGAGAGCTGGGCAAAGCAGTAAGATCCAACAGCTGCAATAAAACGGTGGTGGTCTCAGAGCAGCAGCTCGCAGCACTTAACCTGTAGCTTTTCTGTAAATGCCTCCTGATTTGTCTGTCACCCAATCCGTCAGCAATGAATAATTTTCATGGAAGGTGCACTTTAATTACTTTCCCATTTAAATGGCATTATCGTGGCCTATCTAGGTAATTAATCTCACCAAGTATCCTGTTTCAGCCTTTTATTGCTGGCAGACGAGCTCCCTAAACCCCCCCCCGAATCCGCCGTGCTTGAATGAGCCCTCCCTGGTAGAAGCGTTGTGTGTTTCCCCTTCACTCGGTCTCGGTTGCTGCCGTTGGACGGTCCTTTTCTCCTGGTGCAGGAAGCCTGTCAGAGCAACGGGCTGTTTCACTGCCTCCTAAAGAACACAGTCAGACACATCCAAGCAGGGCTGCAGCCAAGAATAGACCCCAACCAGCAGGCTGCAGGGTGAACACACCGTTAGCCTGGTTGTATTATCAAGAATCGTTGTGAATAAGGAACGTATAGAACTATTAAGAGTCTAATGTAAATTCAGGGCTGAAAGTGGAAGTTTTAGTCGCATATTGACAGAAAACTACCAAATGTAACACACTTTTTAGTGAGGCCAAATATTCAACAAAACATATATAACATAACAAAACCTAAAAAAACTAATAAAGAAAGAGAAACGGGGAAAAAAATTAATATACCTATATGTATATATATATATATACATATATGTATATATATATATATATACATATATGTGTGTATGTGTGTGTGTGTATATACATATATATATATATATATATATATATATATATATACAGTATATATATATATATACAGTAAGTAAGTGGAAAATTTCTTAAGTAGAGACGTGTTTTCCATCCAAATGCCCTAATCCGTTCCAAGCCCCCAAAATTCAGACATAAATGTTTTATAAAGCATAAAAATGCATCAAAACATGTAACAAATACATGTTACAATTAGATTATTACACAATAAATGAGAGTTGTGTATAACGTAAAAACCAAAGAATAGAGTAAAGAATAAAAATGATGGTCATTAACCTTTTAACTGCTGTCCTCATTGTTTTTTACCCTCTTTGGTTCATGCGCTCCTGCCTCACCATGAACAACAGAGTGAATTCCAGTCCTCCTTCTGAACTTCTCCAACCACCCACGCCATGCCTTAAACTCCTTAAACTTCCTTTAGTTTTAATAACGTGGTGATTGTAGATGCATTACGGCCATATTCTTTGGAGAGATCAACCAAACGCATCCCTTTTTCATGCTTTTCTATCATCTCTTGCTTTGTTTGTACGGACAAAAAAACTCTTTTCTTCGTCTTTTCTTTTCCTCTTTTCTCCGTCACTTTCTTGGGGTCCATAGTGAATACTCTAAAAGTTAATATATTTACGTAAAACTATCAGAACACCTCATGGGTCGAGGGCCGAATGACGAGGACTCTGCATAGACACCTATCTAGCTTCACACAGAGGTCCCTCTGAGCCAATGGGATGCCAGGATGCTAGGTAATAGCCAATGGCAGAGCAGCTATGAGAATGTTGCGTTCAGGAACCTGTGGGAGCTGCGAGTATCAGCCGATACTGTATTTTTACCTTTTGTTAGTCGAAATTTCTTTGGTAACTAGAGGTAATATTTTCCTGCTGAGACGTTTCGTAAGTAGAGACACTGGTAGTAGAGGTACCACTGTATATATATATATGTGTGTGTGTGTGTGTGTATATATATATATATATATATATATATATATATATACTGTATATATACATATCTGTACAGTGCGCCCTCGCGCATCAACACTCGCAACTTCACCTCATCGCTGATTTTTGGTAGGCAGTCCTGTGATACCGTACTCACGTTCTATTGGCTGACGGCATCAGGAAGTGCGTTACGTTCTGTGAATCTTGGACTTCCGTGAGACACTAAAGTGTTTTAAACAGTCTATCAGAGTGTTTTAAAGGTAATACAGATAGAAGGTGGTTTAATGTCAGTATGGGGAGGGGTCAGAAACATTTAAATTACTGTAAATAATAAGATAAATAGTTTGTTGACATATCGCGGAATTCATTATTTGCGTGTGGTTCCTAAAACGCATTAACCGAGAGGAACGAAGTGCGCATTGTATGTATATATATAAAAAAGAGAAGAAGGATATATATATATATTATATATATATTTTTTTTAAATTTATTTTTAATTTTTTTGTGTCACTGTCTTTTGTGTTGTTTTTTTTTGCTACTACCTTATTTTTTTGGGTTATTTTTGGTTGTTTTTTTAAAAACTTTTTCTTTTCCATCGTGGTTTATTTGTGTTCAGATGCAGCATTTTTAATTTGGGACATTTGCAGACGGCGATGTTATTCCATTCTGAAAACTGTGTGAAAAGTTGCGACATTCTGATGTGTTCTGCTCAGCTGGGAATATGTGGAAGTTGAAAAGAGAACGCTGCTTCGTATTCACCCGCGTCCTATAGGCAGCAGACACAGACAGGGTTTTAATTATTCAGACCTCTGCGAGCAGCAGAAAGAGATGGAGGCGATGCTTTTCCTGACAGTCAATCTGCTGTTTGCTTCCACACACAAACCTGTCTTTTCAGCCAGACCCTCACCTCTCTGGATCACATCGTCCTCTCACACGTCAATCGCTCTCATTTACCAGCCCAGACGTTTGACAACTCATTTTCTGCACAAGTTGGCCCCTAAGCAAGATTCCCAGAGCACGGTGGCTCTTATCAGGGTTTTGGGGATATTAAATGTGTGTGTGTGTGTGTGTTGTAACGATAACATAAAGCCTTCTGTAAACAAGTAAAGAATTCTCTGCGGGCACAAAGCGGCTACAACACACACGGATATGTTTGACTAGACACCGCTGCATGTTTGCATGTTGGAGACAGTCTGAGGGGGTAAAGGTGAAGGTTCACCTCACACAGCAGGAAGAATGGAATGGATGGAATAATCTGTGATTTGTACAGTCTCCTCATGTCTGTGTGGTTGGATGGATGGATGATGGATGGATGATCACATTCGTAGTGTGTATACTATACACCATTACTAAAAAAATACACTCAAGTTCCCACCAGGTCAGAGAATGATAGATTTGGTTTCTTTTAAAAATACACTTTTATACAAATGGTCTATCCCTGAGGATATATTCTACATATCATCATTTTGGAAAGAAGCATCTCTTGTTATTATTATCGCTGGAGATCCAGCAACCACTGTTAAAAATTCTGTTAAAAGTGCTTCTTTATCCCAATCAAGCCAAGAAAGTAAATTCTTATTTTGTAGCACATTTCAATTCCATCAACCTTCATGAAAATCCATGAAGTCGTTTTTTTTTTTCTTTAAATCCAGTAATAATAAGAGCATTACTCCGATAAATTCCCTTTGGAATGAATGGGAAGAAGCTATAGCTGTGTTAATACTGGAGCAGACACACACACACACACGTGTTCCCGTGTAAGAGTGGGTTTCACATGTACGTGTAACAGCACATGAGCAGATGGGGGCCACCTGAGCCCACTCCCTGTCACCACCTTAGGGTGACAGATCACGAGTGTTCACTCAGTGAAATTACAGACCTGAGGGTGGTTGATGAGAAATGTCACTGTCGACAAAAATGGAACTCTAATATATTCCATCTCAGCTTTGTTGGACGTTTATTAATGTCTCCTAGTGACTGCCACTAATTAAGGCCGTCTGATGCGGCGGATGAAGCATGGGACAAATAACG